>JASTTN010021392.1:0-23490 GCA_030324115.1 Sorex maritimensis | reverse complement strand
CACACACACACACACACAAAAGTATTAGCATTTAGATGCTAAGATAAAGTTGTGCTACTTTAGAAAAAGTGGCTTTGGGATTTGGAATAGTC
This sequence comes from Sorex maritimensis, assembly GCA_030324115.1. Classification (NCBI taxonomy): domain Eukaryota; kingdom Metazoa; phylum Chordata; class Mammalia; order Eulipotyphla; family Soricidae; genus Sorex; species Sorex maritimensis. The sequence continues at coordinate 23,398 of JASTTN010021392.1, read as the reverse complement.
TTATGTGACATGGAACTGGTTTGACACACCTCCTTTATAGGGCTGTGGATGTGACTCAGAGAGAGCAAATGCTTCACATGTGGTGGAGCCCTGTGTTCAATCCCAAGCACCACAAAAAAATAAATCCTTTGATTTATTTATTTTTTTTGTTGTTAATTGAATATGGTTTTGATTAACTGTAGTCTGTGATCAGAGCTGGGTGGCACCCATTGTTTCCATAGCTGATTTCCTAGGAAGAAGAGTCATTCATGGGATCTAAGACTTATGAAAAAAATAATTAAAAATACACATACACACACACACACACACACACACACACACACACATTCCCAGCTTCCAAACCCAGACCTCAGAAAAAGAGGCTGAATGGAACTAATTTAGGGGCCACATCTGACAGTGCTCAAAACTTCCTCCTGACTCTGTGCTCAGGAACCTCTATGGGGTGCTGGGGATCAAACCTGTGCTGGCCTTGTGCAAGGTTAACCCCTGTACTATCTCCCTCCCTAGCCTTAGTGGAATTTGGGCCAGTCTGGGGTGCCTGACGAACTGAAGTCAGAATGTCTGCTCCTTTCAGGCTTTGAGGAAAGGTCACTGGGGGCCAATTCAGCCTCTCTTAAATCCTGTCCTCCCTTGTACCAGCTGAGCCATTTTGCCATCGAGTGATACCCAGGCTTCTTGCATGAACTGCGTTAAGGAACCATTAACCAACAGAGCTGCCAAAAGCCCCCACCCATAGCAGTGAGGATGGTGATGAGCGTTGGGGACCTGCCCTAACTTGACTACTTGTGTGTTACAGAAGCATCATCCACGGATGTGTCATCTGCAACAATGCTGTGATCGAGAAGGGAGCCGAAGTCAAGGACTGCCTCATTGGAAACGGCCAGCGGATTGAAGCCAAAGGTATACCAGATCCCAAGTGACAATCATGGATGTCATTTTTCTAATGTATCTATCACATTATAGGTCACACTCAGTGATGGTGAGAATGAGGAAACAAGTGCGTGCATTACACAGAAGATGAAAACAAATTGATAGGTTTTCAGGTGGGCATACCATCCACTGCTCAGGAGGACTACTCCCAGGTCTTTCTGGGGGTTGCTCCCACTGGGATTTGGGGGACCATACTTTTCCCAGGGTCAAACCCAAGCCTCCAGCATGCAAAATATTCATTCAGCTTAGTGAACGCTCTCTCTGGCTCCGTACAACTTTTTTTTTTGTGGGGGGGTGGGGGTCACACCTGGCAGTGCACAGGAGTTACTCCTGGCTCTGCACTCAGGAATTACTCCTGGCGGTTGCTGGGGGGACCACATGGGATGCTGGGAATCGAACCCGGGTCGGCCGCGTGCAAGGCAAACGCCCTACCCGCTGTGCTATCACTCCAACCCCCGAACCATCTTTTGAAGAGGATTACTATCACTGTTAATTTCTTTAACTCTCCGTAGTCCTGTTTCTAGGAATTTATCTAACAAATATGTTCATGTATTTAAGCAGCCTTATTAATTGAAAAATTTTAAACATAGCAAAAAGATCAAATGGTCTCGATTAGCACCAATATGTTACAGTGACTTTTGGACATTAGAGAGAAGGGCTAATAATTCAACAAGGTCTCTGGCACTGGTTCTGGCCTCCAGAAGTCCTTGACATTTAAGGGAAATAATTCCTTGGATTCCTGGTCTGGAAGAATATTAGAAGCATCTTCAGATATCAGTCACTGGATCTCAGAGAAATGCACAAGGGGTAAGGCCCTTCCTTTGCATGCAGTCAACCTCCGTTCAATCCCCCACCATATCTAGTCCCCCAAGACCCACCAGGAGTGATTCCTGAACTCCAGAAGAAAGCCCTGAGCATCTCTGGGTGTGGCCCCCAAAATCAAAGCCACAGCAGGGAAGCAGTCGACTGCTTCGAGGTGAGGCTGAGCTGTACTGTTTAATTTGCTCCGTAGCCTGCCAAAAAAGAACATGCAGTCCTTGAGAAACGTACAAATGCCAGAATGGGCGGGGCAAATTGGTCAATAAACTGCTCAAGTAAATAAAAGTAGTTTATTCTTTTTGTTGTTTGGAGCTACACCCCAGAGCGCTCAGGGGCCACTCCTGGCTCTGAGCTTAGGGGGCAAGCCTGGCATGCTCCAGGGACCATATTCAGCATCCTGGGTTGGCCACATGCAAGGCAAGCACCCTAGTTCTGTATGATCTCTTCCACCCACCTGTTTGTTTTGTTAAGTTATTTCCCTCTCTTTTAAACTTGAGAATCAGATCAGGGGGGCTGGAAAGATAGTGGGTAGGGCACATGCCTTGCACATGGATAACCCCGGTACAGTTCCCAGCACCACATATGGCCCCTGATCACCACCAGGAGTGATCACCAAGCATAGAACCAGGAGTAAGCCCTGAGCATCACCAGTCACGGCCCAAAAACAAACGAACAAAAAAAAAAAATCATATCTAGATTCTGGGCTCAATTGTGCAACTCACAAACAGTATACCAGACTAAGTGTTTTTATTTCTAGGCATCGGATTGTTTCTGAAACTAGAAAGAAAAAAAAAAGAGACAGTACTACCTATCTTGGAAAATGATCATGAGAATTAAACGGAGTTCAATTTTGTAAGGAATATGCCCCACGCCAGGAATTTGCCATACAGTCCAGGTTGTGTGTCTCCCCACACCTCTGCACATTCCCTTCCTCTCTCTGGAATCTATTTCCTGAAGGCAGGCCACATAGCTTCTCCTCTAAACAACCCTCCTTAACTCTTGCCATGACTTCCCGTAGCCAAACTGGACATATCTTATTCTTCTGCTCCCCCAAACTTTGTCATCTCCATTATTAAAACACAGCCACAAGTTCTGGCAGTAGCTCCTTTCTATGTTAGACTGAGATCCTTCAGGTCTGCCTTATTTCAGTGAACGCTGGGTCCTGACTTAGTAGAGGCTGGCAGCAGAAATGATGAAGGAGTCCATCTCTGATCCACACAGCATATTCGGAGGGTTCCAGAGTAGAAAGTCAGTGTTCCGAGAAAGGGATCTGAGCTGGAGAGATAGCACAGTGAGCAGGGCACTTGCTTTGCATGTTGCGAACTCAGGCTCGTTCCCTGGCACCTGGCACGGCATTTGGTCCCCTGAGCACTGCCAGGAGTTAACCCTGAGCTCTGCCACATGCGGCCCAAAAACAAAACCAAAGAAAAGAAAGCAAGCGAGGGATCTGTGAGAGGCGTGACTTATCCTGAGATCCCTCCTCACTTTTTTCTTAAGCTTAATCTGATAAAAGAACCATGTGACTTGCCCTCTCAAGCCTGTTGTGGTTTTGAAATGTATTTTTGCTTTTTTTCCCTCTCAAGAGAAGCCTGTGTTCTCTCTTTCTCTCCCCTCAAGTCTTGTTGTTGTTGTTCCGTTTTGGGGCCACACCCGGTGATGTTAAGTAGTTACTGGTGGCTCTACACTAAGGAATTACTCTTGACAGTGCTTGTGGGACCATTTGGGGTGCCAGGTATCAAACCCAGGTCAGCCACATGCAAGGCAGTACTACCCAAACATCCTACCCACCCACTGCACTATCACCCCCTCCCCACATTTTTCTAAGTAAATTTCCTTCAATAAAAACTATCTCGCTTCACATTTAAAATAAATAAATAGCTATGGTAGGTGGGCCAGAAATATAATACAGTAATCAAGGCACTTGCCTTGCACATATCCAACCTGGGTGCAAGATCCCCAGCACCCCATATGGTCCCCCGGCTCCATTAGGAGTGATCCCAGAGCACAGATCCAGGAGTAGTAACCTTTGAGCACTGCCAGTGATGGCAAGAAAGAAGTAAACAAAGAGAGAGAGAGAAGGAGGGAGAGAAAGGGGGAAATGAGGGAGGCATGGAGGGAGGGACAGAGACAGAGACAGACAGGCCAAAATGATAGTACAGCGGGTAGGCATTTACCTTACACAGCCGATAGAGGCTCAATCCTCGGCATACTGTATGGTCCCCTGAGCACCACAGGGAATAATTCTTTAGTGCAGAGCCAGGAGTAACCCTTGAGCATTGCTAGGTGTGACCCAAAAAGCTAGAAAAAATAGGGGGAGCGCCAGAGTGACCGGATAGTGGTTAGGGCATTTGTCTTGCATGCAGCTGACCTGGGCTCAAACCCCCGGCATCCCATATAGTCCCCCGGCACCACCAGGAGTAATTCCTGAGTGCAAAGCCAGTAACCCCTGAGCGTTGCTGGGTGTGACCCAAAAAGCAATTAAAGATTAAAAATAACATTAAAATAAACATTAAATAAAATAAACATTTAAAAAATAAACATTAAAAGATCACAATCACGAAATTTCATTAATCATCGATTTCTCTAGCTGGCTCAGTAACCTCTCCATTCGTCCTTTCCCTGAGATCTTAGAAGTCTCTATCGACTCGGCCCTCCCAATGATGTCGCACTGGAGGCTCTTTCAGGGTCAGGGGAATGGGATCCAGCTTGTTACTGGATTTAGCATATGAATACACCGTGGGAAGCTTGCAAGGCTGTCCCATGGGGGCAGGAAACTCTCAGAAACTTGCCAGTTTCTCCCAGAGGGAGAAGTAGGCTACAAGATATTGCGCGGCCACAATGCGGCTGCGCGCTTCTGGGAGCTCACTTTTAAGTCTCTGGATGTTGGCCATTAATGGGATTACACATTACATTGAAAGATAAACGTTAAAAAAAAGAAGAACCATGTGTAGCACTGCTGAATGAATGGGCACCATATCCCCTGGCCCCCAGCCTGCCTTCACTATTCACCATTATTTCTCCACATACACTAAGTGCAACTCTTTCTCCTCACTTTTGTTTTGTTTTGTTTTGCTTTTTGGGTCACACCCAATTCGATGCTCAGGGGTTCTCACTCAGGAATCACTCCTCATGGTGCTTGGGAGACCATATGGGATGCCAGGGATTGAACCCAGGTTGGCCTTGTGCAAGGCAAATGCCCATCCCACTGTTACTATCACTGCAGCCCCTCTCCTCACTTTTTTTCTTCTCACATCTCAGATGCATTCTTGTTCTACATGTGAGAATTATCATGTTTCTTATCACAGTATCACATTTTAAGAGACCTTTCTTGCATATCACTCATTTACCAGTGAGGTTCAAACTGTATGATGGCTGCAGAATCAAGCATAGAAGTTGAGCTGTCGCCAATTTGGGAGTGGCTCAGCAGGAGAGCACTTGCCTTGCATGTGTGAAGCCCTGGTTTCCATCCCCAGTGTCAGGTGGTTACCCAACACCACCAGGAGTGACCCATGAGCACCAAGTCAGGAGTAGTCTCCTGAGCACAGCTGGATATGGGGCTTCCACCCTCAAAAGAAGGAAACTGGGTCCTGGCCAAGTTTTACACTCTAAACCTGTGGTTTCCCACTGCCAGTGGATAGTCCACAGAAATTCCCCGCTGGGCTGCCAGCTATGCCAAAACAAAAAAAGGAGTAAGAAAAATTCCCGGAAAGTTGGCACTCCCTCTGCCATACCTTAGGCTGACAGCTGTTGTTCCAGCTTGGATATATTCTTGTAAGGCCAAGGTTGTGATTTAGATGAACTCAGAACATGTCAGGTTCTCGTGCACCTGATCTTGCTGTAGACCCGTAGAAGCCCTGCGGACCAGCAAGCTAGCTCAGCGGGCTCGAGCGTGTGCTTTGCCCACAGGAGACCTGGGTTCAGTTCTGGCCACATGTCCCTGAGGAGCACAGGTGGTCATGCCTGCTCCCGTGTCACCAGGTCCTGGTGTGCATTGGCCATGCTGCCCGCCATGGCTGCACCCCTGTTTGCAGTGCTCACACGCATCCGGCTGCAGAGCAGCCTGGAGCCATTCGCAGTGCCAGGACCAGCCAGCAGAGCCCTCGGGCTCGAGGGAGCCAGGCTCACGTCTGGTGAAGGAGGACACTGGGTATTTGAACTCGTGACCAGACACTTGCAAAGCAGCTGCTCTAAGCCACTGCCTAGTCCTCTGGGCCAGAATAAACCATTTTCTGACAATTCCAATTTGTCTCAGCCTGCCCCAGCATGCATGATTGATGATTTTGTATCTGGCAACTAAATTTGACCTCAAGCCAGCAGAAAGGCCACAGCCAACAAAACAAGAATCTCTGATACTCTGAGTCTTTTCTCTTTTTTTAGAGGGATTGGGGGATAGTTAGGAGAGTTGGTTTCAGGGCCACACCAGCAGTGCTTACTTATTGCTCTGTGCTCAGAAATCCCTCCTGGTGGTACTCAGAATACCGTATGTGGGATGCTGAGAATTGAATTGGTATCAGCCACTTGCAAGGAAAGCACTTTTTTTTTTTAATTGAGATACTGTTATTTACAGTATTGTTAGTGATGGTTTCCCGTGTACATATTCCAACACCACATGCTTGCCAATATACCCACCTCCCTTCCCCAGAGAACCCAGTGTCCCCTCCTTTCCGAACCCCCCCATACACACACACACACACACACACACACACACATACACACACACACACACACTCTCACTCACTCACTCACTCTGTGTTATGGATCAGTTCTCTGATGACTCCGCAGGGTGAGGGAGCACCTCCTTGGGAAGGAATGCGCGGGCCAGCTCCAGCTCCAGCTCCATTCTGTAGCTTCTGTGTAGTGCTCGCAAAGCACCGTGCTTGTGTCTTTACATCCACCATCGTACTGAATCCCCGTAACGTCATAAGGAAACTAAAGCGCAGACATATAATAATTTGCTTAAGGTCAAATAAGTCTTTAGGACTCAAAACTCTTCCTTCCTGCACTGTCACCTTTTCTTCCTCCCTTGTCTTCTCAGGCAATACTGCCTCTCTCCAGGATGGTGCCTGAGCAGCAGACTAAGATCTAGGCTGAGAAACAGGCTGGAATCCCAAAGCAGCCGGGGGTTGGTAGTTACGCGTGCATCTCAGTTACTCGCCAGGTTGGAGGCCTTTTCTTCTATACGCGCTCCTACCTTTATACTCTCCATACCCCCAAAACACACATCCATTCAACAATTTCTGCCTGCGTGTATTCTAAGCTCTGGTGTGTTTGGGATATAAAGAGGAGTACACTAAAATAGCTCATAGTCTGGACATGGAGAGTATCATGCTAAGTGAAATGAGTCAAAAAGAGAGGGGCAGACATAGAAGGATTCCACTCATTTGTGGAATATAAAACAACATAATATGAGACTGACACCCAAGGACAGTAGATACAAGGGCCAGGAATATTTCCCCATAGTTGGAAGCCTATCTCATGAGCTGGGGGAGAAGGCAGCTGGAATAGAGAAGAGATCACTAAGATAATGATGGTTGGAGGAATCGTTCGGGATGGGAGATATGTGATGAAAGCAGATAAAGGACCAGATGTGATAACCTCTCAGTATCTGTATCGCAAACCATAATGGCCAAAAGTAAAGAGGGAGTATGGGGGAAATTGTGTGCCATGAAAGCGGAGGGTGGGGGTGGAAAGGGGGGTATACTGGGGGCTTTGGTGGTGGAGAATGTGCACTGGTGGAGGGATAGGTATTTGATCATTGTTTGATTGAAACTCAAACATGAAAACTTGTAACTGTATCTCAGTGATTCAATTAAAAAAAAAAAAAGAACTGATTCAAGACTAAAGGAAAAAATGACAGTAGAAATGAAAATCACTGTATCACTGTCATCCCATTGTTCATCGATTTACTCGAGCAGGTGCCAGTAACATCTCTATTCGTACCAGCCCTGAGATTTTAGCAGCCTCTGCTTACTCATTTTTCCCAACGATTGGAGACTCTTTTCAGGGTCAGGAGAATAAGACCTGTTATTATTACTGCATTTGGCATATCAAATATGCCACGGGGAACTTGGCAGGCTCTTCCATGTGGGCGGTATACTCTCAGTAGCTTACCGGGCTCTCCAAGAGGCATATATATACACATCTGGATCTATATTCAGTAAGTATTTTCCATCATCCTGTCATCCCGTTGCTCATCGATTTGTTCGAGCGGGCACCAGTAACGTCTCTCATTGAGAGACTTATTGTTACTGTTTTTGGCATATCCAATACACACGGGTAGCTTGCCAGGCTCTGCCGCTCAGGCTTGATACTCTTGGTAGCTTGCTGGGGTCTCCAAGAGGGATATATTTGTGTGTGTGTGTGTGTGTGTGTGTGTGTATACATACATACAGAGAGAGAGAGAGAGAGAGAGAGAGAGAGCATTTGCCTTGCATGCGGCCGACCCAGGTTCGATTCCTCCACCCCTCTCGGAGAGCCCGGCAAGCTACCGAGAGTATCTCGCCCACACAGCAGAGCCTGGCAAGCTACCCATGCCGTATTTGATATGCCAAAAACCGTAACAAGAAGTCTCACTTGGAGATGCTACTGGTGCCCGCTCGAGCAAATCAATGAGCAATGGGATGACAGTGGCAGTGATATTTCCCTTTATGACGATGTGTCTAGGAATATGTTCACTCATGCGTGAGGCTCAGCCCCACGTATGTGGAAAGTGCCCTTGAGTATGGCACAGAAGGGGTAGTGAAGGTCGGCTGCCGGGGAGGGCTCTCACCCACCCCCCTCTTGGGCACCCCTGGTGCGGAGCCCGGTGGCATGGTTATGGGGGCCTCATTTCATGTCCCGAGAAATAAAAATAAAATAAAATAAATAGCTCATAGTCTATTTTAAAATACAAATGAATAAAGGGGAAAAGTCTATAAAAAGTAGAGGATGTAGCTCATGGCAGAGCACATGCCTGGAACATGTGAGGCCCCAGGTTAGATCCTGGCCCTGGGGGCCAGGGGCAGGGGAGGGGGTGGTAGGACAGTTCGTGTTAATTAAGGACATGAAAGAGGAATTCGGGGCTTAGAGTGTTAGTACAGGCGGTAGAGCATTTGCCTTGCACATGGCCCACTTGGATTTGATCCCTGGCACCCCATATGGTCCCTCAAGCACCAGGAGTATTCCTGAGCACAGAGCCAGGAATAAACCCTGAGCATCCCCCAGAGTGTCCCCCCCAAAAAAAAAGAATTTGTCACTTCTTCACACAGGATCAGGAATGCCATCCTTTTAATTTATTTATTTAATTTTATGTCTATCAAGAGAGAGTGAGAGAAGGCTTATTTTAGGGCCACACCTGCCAGTGCTCATGGGCTACTCCTGACTTTGTGCTCAGTGGCTGCTCCCAACCACGTGATCACGAACCATGCATGCAGTGCCAGGGGTCAAACCTGGCTTTCCTAGTGCAAAAATGTATTCAATCCATTGAACTCTCCCCCCAGCCCCAGGCATACCATCTTACAGGGAGAAATAAACTCTGAATATTGAAATTTGGAGCTATTTTCCAAATAGACATGAGGGGGAAAACTCCTCAGCACAGGGACGCCCTGTAAGCAAGCTGTGAGCCCCCATCAGCGAGACAAAATATAATCTAGTGTGCGGGAAACTCATTTTGAAAATGTAAAATAGACATGAAGGACATGTTTCTACGGTACTGGACTGGAAAGGTGGGTGGAACTAAAGACATATTTTGTGGTGGGGGAGGGGCCACACTAGGCAATGCTCAGGGCTTACTTCTGGCCCTGCACTGAGGAATTACTCCTGGCAGTGTTTGGGGGACCATAAGGGGTGCTGGGGATCGAACCCTGGTTGGCTTCATGCAAGGCAAACACCCTCTCAGCTGTACTATCGCTCCACTCCCCTAGCTCCCCCAAGACATATTTAAATATCAGAGTCTCTAATGGTCCAATCAGTAAAGGCTGGAGAGATAGTAGAGTGGACAGGGCGTTTGCCTTGCATTGGGGGTTCAATCCCCAGCATCCTGCACAGGTATCTAAGCTCCACCAAGATTCTTCCCTGAGTACAGAACCAGGAGCAAGACATGAGCACTGTCAAGTGTGACCACAGGGCGGGGAAAGTTCAGCCAGCCAGAAACCTCCTTTCAATGAGCAGAGCACAAAAGTCTGTAGGAATGGGCAGAATAACAGTCCCAAAGATCTCTTTCAAGTCTGGTTCATCACTGAGGGTCTTCATTGTGCTCTCAGCACCTTCTGGTTGAAGTAGAGCTTCAGGAAAGCCAGAAAGTCTGCCTGCCTCTCAGGGTCACACTCAGGCCTACCATATGGCAGTGAGTGTTGGGCCTTGACAAGCAGCTGGCACGGCAGCTTCTGCTGTATTAAGCCTTTCTCTTGTGGGCCCCAGAAGACTGGGAGATACTGCTGTTTCCTGCCGCTGCCTCATGCCTATAGGCAAGAACTAAGACACCCGTGGGCCCCCCTTCTATTGTAAACCATTGGTTCCCCCATCTTCTTTTTTCTGGGAAGGGGTTGGGCACACCTGGGCATGCTCAGGCTTACTCCTGATTCTGTGTTCAGGGATCACTCCTTGCAGTGCTTTGGGGCTGTCTGGGATGCTGGGGTTGACCATGTGCAAGGCAAGTGCCCCATCCTCTGTATTATCTACCCCCGACATCTATTCCTAAAATAGTTCTTATTCCTTAAAGGTAAACTCTCGGGGCTGGAGCGATAGCACAGCGGGTAGGGCATTTGCTCTGCATGCAGCCGACCCGGATTCGATTCCCAGCAGCCCATATGGTCCACCGAGCACCTCCAGGAGTAATTCCTGAGTGCATGAGCCAGGAGTAACCCCTGAGCGTTGCCAGGTGTGACCCAAAAGGCAAAAAAAAAAAACCTCTCTTCAGGGGCTGGAGTGATAGTACAGCAGGTAAGGTGCTTGCCTGTACACAGCCAACACAGGTTTGATCCATAGCACCCCATATGGTCCCTCGAGCCCGTCAGGAGTGATCTCTAGACCCGAGCACCACCAGGTATGGCCCAAAAACAAGCAATAAAAAATTGTAATAATAAACTTGTTTGTTTATTTGGGGGCCACAGCCAGTGTTACTCAGGGCTTACTCCTGGCTCTGTTCTTAGGGATCACTCCTCGCAGGCTCTAGTTTCATACCTGGCATCCGTATGTTCCCCTGAGCATAGCCAGGGGTAATCCCTGAGTGCAGAGCCAGGAGTAATTCCCTGAGCATTGCTAGTGTGATCGCCCCCCCCCCAAAAAAAAAAGAAGGAAGAAAGAAAGAAACAAAGAAACAAAGAAGTAAAGAAAGGAAGGAAGGAAAAGAGAAAGGAAGAAAGAATTGGATTTGAAATAACACCTTTTGCTGTCAGTCTCATACCTTTTTCTTTACTTTTGCAGCCAAACGAGCAAATGAGGTCATCGTGGGAAATGACCAACTTATGGAGATCTGAGCAAGTCATGTCCTTCCTCTTGGCCCTGAGGACTACAGATGTTGGCTGGCCCACCTATGCGACTCTGTATTTATTTCCCAATAAAGATGTGCTCCCCGAGTCATGTTGGAGACTCGCGTAGAGTCGTCCCAGGCACCCCGTCGGGTGGGCTCCAGGAATGCAGCGTGTGTTCGGGTGTCATGTGGCGTAAAGTCTCGCTCACCTAGAGCCAGCGTCTCCTGCCTACAGGTTACGGGGCCAAGACAGCGGCCTCCGGTGGGAAAGCCCTTCGGAGGGCTGAGCCGTGTTCATGAGAGCCTCCCCCACCTGAAAGAACAGTGGGTGCTGCAGTCCTTGACCCTGATCAGGCTCCCGAGACCTCCGGGCCATCTAGACAGGTGTCACCTCTGTAGCTGATTCACACTTGGCAGCTTTGATGGAGAGAGGACTGTCCCCCAGGGTGGACTTATCCTAATCACTGCTGATCACCCTGAGTTTTCTTACCTTCAAATAGGAAAGGTGGGGGTTGGAGGGACAGGACAGCCGTCAGGCGTTTGCCCTTGAATGTAGCCAGTCCAGGGTCAATCCCTGGCACCCTGTATGGTCCCCTAAGCCCCTCCACAAGTGATCCCTGCACACAGAGCTAGGAGTAAACCCTGAGCACTGCCAGATGTAGCACCCAAAAAAAGAGAAGAGAAGAAACATGGACTTTGGGGGAAAGGGTCTGGTGTTGGGGAACCACACACAGCAGGACTCAGTCTCAGTTCTGTGCTTGGACCTGCTCCTGGAAGCTCAGGGCCATTTGGGAGCCTCCGTCCAGGCTGGACTCTGGACTCTGATCCCGTGTATGCTATCCAGATTCCCAGTGCTGCACATGCGTGCACACACATGCATACCACCCCCCACACACTCCATTCACTCCGTACCTCGTCACTCGGTTCAACTCAACTGGTCTCCTTAGAGACTCTTAAAGAAGCAGGCGGGACGGCCTACTGCAAACAAGGCCACCCCCACGGGTTCTAGTGGAATGAGAGCAATAAAAGCCAGCCAGGACCTGAGAGGCCAGGCGCCTCCCCTCTCCCCTCGGCGAGGCCTGTCCAGCCTGGTAAGGAAACGCAGGCCCCTAGAGCAGGAGATTCTTCTTTTCCCCCAAAACCTCTTCTCCAGCTGCACTGCTTTATAACCTAATTACACAGACTCTTCTGCTGCAGATAATTGAGGAATGAGATTTCCATATTCCCAGCACACCTATGCTCTCTGCTCAGGCCTCTCCCTGCTCGCCTTTTACAACCTGCAGGTGTTTGGGAGGAGATAAAAGTGGTTCCTGGGGTGAGATTTTACCTCTTAGAATTATCAAAGTGAAGGTTTCTCTTGATGTCCTCACTGTGGGTGGCGGTAATTATAAAGACTGATTTGAAATACTGGTTTCTCCGTTGCTTCAAAAATGTGAAGGCTCTCAAGTTCACTTGAGTAATCTTGCCTGATCTGAGTGTTGTTCTCCTCGAACTTGTGAGAGACTGGATGAGCATTCATACCCCGGGGGGGTCTCCACCTCCATCCGCCTTCTTGGGAGTGCTCCAGCTCCGCCTTTCCCCCACTCTGAGCAGATTAAGGTGCCTGAGTGTTTGCCCTAGTTGGACTGGAACTGAAATGGCCCGGCAGGAGCGGGGGAACCACTGGGGCGCGTTGGAAGTGGGAGTGGGCAGAGTAGTGATGTGATGGAGTTCTGATGGCCCCTTGGCAGCTAAAACTCAACCTGTGGGCCCAGGGCAGTCTTGCTTTGATGGAAAGAGGAATGTCCCTGGGGGGTGGACCTTGGGTGGATCCCTGCTGATCCTCTGCCCCTGAGTTTTCCTTCCCTCAAAATAGGGGAGGGGGGGGGGGGGGGGGGTTGGAGAGATAGTACAGCCAGTAAATATTTGCCCTTGAATGCAGCCAACCCAGGCTCAATCCCTGGTACCCCATACGGTCCCCTGAGCCCTGCCACAAGTGATCCCTGAGCATATCCCTGATCAGGTGTGCCCCCCCCAAAAAAAAAGAAAAGGTGGACTTTTTCAGGGGGGGAGTGGTCCAGTATTGGGGAACCACTTATAGCAAGTCTTGGTTCTGTGCGTGAACCTACTCCCGGCAGCTCAGGATCGAACCCAGGCCTCTGTGTGCGAAGCGCATGCGCAGTCCTCTGAGCCACCTCTCTGGGCCAAGCTGCACTTGGTCAAGGTCCTTCGCATCCTTAGCTGTTTGGCCGCTTTCTCAGAGCATTTTGGTCCTTGTGGTCTGGGTGGTCCAAGAGGCTGGAAGACTATTCTGGCATGACGGACAGGAGATGGGACAGCATAACTTTGAAGGCAGGGGAAGGAGAAAGGATTGATCCACAGCCCCAGAACGTTCTGCCACCCCTTCCTCTGCGAGCAGCAGGGGAAACGCCTGTCCTCTGCCTCCCCCGGCCTGCGCCCGTGAGCAGCCCCTGCACCCAGGAAGAGCGGCAGCTCTGAAGCACACAGATGTGACGGGGGCTTGGCCAGGGGAAGGCCCCCCCTCTGGGTTTGAGCCTCGGTCTCAGGACACTGCTACTATTGTGTCCCACTCCGGGCCTGGCCGGGCGCCCATGAAGGTAGCGACAGTTTTTGTTTGCTTTTGGCAGCAGCTTCAGAGGGCCTGAGCACATCTGAATGCAGAGGGCAAGTGCATGAATGCCTGCTTGCCAGCCGCCTCTCTGTGGGACAGAAGTCAGCAGGGCCCGGCCGACAGTGACTCGCTCCCTGCCTCTCCCCACGACCGCCCCTGCTCGAAGCCGAGGAAAAGAGGAAGGAGGCCCTCCCGGTCAGATCCCAGGTGGACTCTGGGGGAGGTGTGGACACACGGTGCTGGGAGCGAGCCAGTCCAGGCAAACCTGATGGCTCTAACTCCAGGGACCTCTCCCTCAGTGAGCCTCCCCTAGCTCCTGTCAAGTGCTCCCTGCGCCATCAGGGGTCTGACTGGCCTCCAAGCTTCTTCCCAGCCTCTTCCCACATACTCTTCCTACCCTACTCCGTGCTGCAGGGGCCAGGGGCAGGCCTGTCTTTACCTGGAACCCCAAGAGCAAGTAGAGGCCTACACAGGTCGTGGTTGAAGCTGTGTATGTCTCCAGAGAGTCACGGTCTCCCCGGCCCCTGAGGAGGCCCAGAAGCCAGGCCTGTGTACGTTACTTTCTAAATAGTTAAATGTGTGTGAGGAGGGGGGAGAGGTCTGTGGGAAGGACCACCCAGACAGAAGGTCTAGAGCGGGATGGAGCTGAAAGGGAGGGGAGATGGCTGTGAGGGAACACGTCCCGCTGGAGGCCAGCATGACCTGACCTTGGCCTTGGCCGGAGCTGCCTGCCACCGCCCAGAATGCTCACATCCGGGGCTTTTCTGCGTGAGTGTCCGCTTCTTTCCCCTCTCCGATATGGTGGAAGGCCAGTCTCTGGTCTGTGGTTGGCGCTGGAGACTCGGGGCTGTTGGCCTAAACACTCCTGGGGTGGGCACCGTCTCCCAGTCATTCGCTCTGCCTGCCCGGCCCCCGGGAGTGAGAAGTTAGACACCGGAGAGAAGGGCCCGTCTTCACTGGCTGCCACTCAGGACCCTACCCTGACGCCAGGCCGGTGACTTTCTCAACACACCTCAACACACGCTGTGTCTGTGTGTCTGTTTTCGCTTTTCCTGACTCTGTTCTCAATCACATATGTTATTCTATTCTTACTCTTTTTTTTTCTTTTTGGGTCACACCCGGCAATGCACAGGGGTTGCTCCTGGCTCTGCACTCAGGAATTACCCGTGGCGGTGCTCAGGGGACCATATGGGATGCTGGGAATCGAACCTGGTCGGCCGCATGCTAGGCAAGCAACCTACCCGCTGTGCTATCACTCCAGCCCCATATTCTTATTCTTTAATTTATTTTTAAGTTTCGGTTTTTGGGCCACACCTACCAGTGCTGCTTGTAAGGCAAGTGCCTCAACACTTCTCTCTCTCTCTCTCTCTCTCTCTCTCTCTCTCTCTCTCTCTCTCCATTTCTCCTCTCTCCTCTTTCCCCTGCCTCTCTCTTTCTATCTCTTGCTCTCTCTCTCCTCTCTCCTGTCTCTCCTCTCTCTCTCTCTCTCCCCCTCTCCCTCTCTCTGCCTTTCTGTCACTTCTCTCTTTTCTCTCTCTCTCTCTCTCTCTCTCTCTCTCTCTCTCTCTCTCTCTCTCTCTCTCTCTCTCTCTCTCTTTCCTTATTTATTCTATGTCAGTGTTGAAATTTAGGAGATTCGCCTAAGATCTCTTAGACAAAAAGTTTCAGGGCTGGAGCAATAATGTAGCAGGTACAGTGTTTGCCTTGCACACGACCAACCCCAGGTTCAATCCCCAGCATCCCATTGGGTCCCCAGAGCACTAGCAGGAGTGATTCCTGAGTATAGAGTCAGTAGTAAGCCCTGCCTATCACTGAGTGTGACCCCAAAACAATAAATAATCAGTTTCTAGCCTGGAGTAATAGTACAATATGGCATTTGCCTTGCACATAGCCAATCTGGGTTCAATCCTGAGCCTGTCAGGAGTGATCCCTGAGCACAGAGCCAGGAGTAAGCCTTGAGCACCACTGGGTGTGGCAAAAAAAAATCAAAGATTCTGGGCCACAGCAATAGTACAGTGGGTGGGGCATTTGCCTTGCATGTGGCCACGCCAGATTCCATCCCAGCACCCCATACATCTCCCAGGCATGATTCCTACCAGGAGTGACCCTTGAGCACAAAGCCAGGAGTAAGTCCTGAGCACCACCAGGTGTGGCACAAAAACCGAAAACAAAAAGTGAAAGTTTCTGACCTTGGACTATATCTTGAAGGTTCAGTTCAGGCACCCTGCTGCCTTCCTACTCGGTTCCTCTCACTTCTAAAACTCTCCACGTCCCCAGCGAGCAGGGGCTTCTTTGTGAGTGCCCTCTCTGCTCCCCCTTAGAACCCTGCACCCTCAGAGCTTAACAAAAGGGTGAACAGATATCTCTTATCTCTCGAATCTCATTTTGTCTCATGAATTAGTAATTAGATGTGTTCCTTGGCAACAGCGCATTTAAGTAGAATTGCTTTTCTCCTTTCTCATTCTTTGGAGAACTTTAGTTTGGGCCCAGAACACAGACACGGGTCCAGAGGAAGTCACAGCAAAGCAGGCCGCTTACGGAGAGGAGAGGTTTCACTCCCCCTCCTGTTCTTCCTGTCTGGATGCAGCTACACCGAGGAAGAAACCGCTTGGATTTGGTGTGTTTTGTTTCGAAGTGCAAGGGATAAACCCAGTGCGTCACCCATACCAGACTGTGCTATACCGCTAAGCCACATTCCCAAACCCAAGGCAATCACTTTGTTGTGAAGAAATAAAGATCATCTTGGATTGTGGAGCAGCTGAGGGTACTAAACCCTGAGCTGAAAAACAGAGACCTGCAGAACAGTTTATCCCACCCTGTCTCTGGACTACAAGACAAGACTTTTTTTTCCAGCATACAGGCATTTTAAGGGACAGAAAATTAATATAGAGGATAAGGTGCCTGCCTTACATTAGGTTGACCCTGGTTTCATCCCTGGCACCACCTATGGTCCCCAAAGCACCCCCAGGTGTGGTCCAAAAATGAAAGAAAGGGACCAGAGTAATAGTACAGTAGGAAGGGCATTTGCCTTGCACACAACTGACCTGGGTTCAATCCCTGGCATCCCATATGGTGTCCCGAGAACACTGCCAGCCAGGAGTAATTCCTGAGTGCAGAACCAGTAGTAATGCCTGAGCATTGCCAGGTATGATCCCAAAAAGAAAAAAAAAATAAAAGGGAAAAAAGGAAGGAAGAATAGGCAAGCTATTTGGCGGGGGTTGGGGGGGAGGGATTGGGGTGGTACCTGACAATACTCAGGGGTTACTCCTGGCTCTGCACTCAGAAATTACTCCTGACAGTGCTCGGGGACCATATGAGATGCTGGGGATTGAACCTGGGAGAGTCACATGCAAGGCCAGCCCCCTACCTGCTGTACTGCTGCTCCAGCCACCAGACAAACAATTTACAAGGACCAAAACGGTAGGTAGCTCACAGGCTGAGCTCTGTGCTTTACTGCAGAAGGCCTAGGTTTGAGCCTAGCATGGCAGGGTCACCCAAGCAATACCAGGAATGACCCCCACCCCCCATCACAGAGCCAGGAGTCCCTGAGAGTCGACTGGTATGACCCCCAAAAAATTATTTTTTTTAAGGAACTAATTAGGGGGCAGAGATAGTACACTGAGTAAGGTGCTTGCCTTGCACATGGTTGACACGGGTTCAATCCCTGACATCCCATATGGTCCCCCAATCACTGCCAAGAGTAATTTCTGAGTGCAGTCAGGAGTAACCCCTAAGCATGGCTGGTTGTGGTTCCTCCCCAACCCCCCCAAAAGGAACTATTTACAGAAAGCCTCTGTACAAGTCTATAGATATAGCCCCAAGAACAAACTAGTGTAGAGATTATTTTATTCATATGCTTTTGTTTTATACATATCCAGAGAATGGCCCAAGGTACACTTTATTTACCCACAAATCATCCTAGATGATGAAGGGAGAAAGGACTGGATGTATATGCTGCTCTGAGTGTGCAGGTGCCTCTGGGTACATGAGTTCCTCCACAGGCATTTTGCGGGAGGGTGGACCAATGAAAGTGATGAACCTATTAGCTGTTTATCCCTCAGCCTAAAGATTCCCTCACCCCAGGATGAGGCTCTCAGAATGAAGTCAACAAACACAAGTATTCAAAAAACAGTTTGTCAATGTGTGCAGTCGAAGCCATAAAATTGTTCATAGCCTTTGACCTAACACCCCCAATTCTGGGAATCTGTCCTTAGGACATTCTACAAATGATTGATACAAGATTATGTGGTAATATGAACTGTTCATGATGTAATGATAAACAAGTTTGGAAGAACTAACCAAGAAATTGGCCAGAGATAATAATACTGTAATAGTAGATAATAGTAGAGGAATGCATTTATAGGAGATTATTTTTCTCTCCCAAATATTACCCTGGAATATTGATTTTATTCAATGCTATCAGTTTGGAAGGAACCTGGCAGAAATATTATTTTCAAAAAAAGAAACAGTATTTTCAGATGGGATTGTTAATGAAAGTCTTTAAGTATCTTTTCCATGTTTCTTGTCCTTTTCACCCTGGTTTCTGCAATTCTCAATGACTCACTCAACAATTATTGAGCACCCACTTAACTGTCTAGTCTTTCAAGTACATGAATTGTGTCAAAAATACTATAACAAAATTATAAATTGAGTGCCATAAGGAACAGAAAGAACAAGGGCCAAAGTGTTAGTACAGTGTGTAGGGCTCTTGGCTTGCACCGGCAGACTGGGGTCAGATCCTCAGCATCCCTTATGGTCCCGGAGGCACCGCCAGAGTGCAGAGCCAGGAAAAACCCCTGAGCATCCCCGGGTGTGTCCCCACCCCCAGAAAAAAAATTCAAGAAGTGTTTCAAAGGAGCGGTCATTGATTCCCGCTCAGTATCTCGGTTCTCTGCCAAGAGTTCTCAAATATGTTCCAAAGCAGACACTCAACAGAATCACCGGGTGCGTCTGGGACATTCTGGTGGTTGTGCAGGGCAGGCAGGCCCGCGAGGTTGGTGTGAGGGACCGGTGGGAGAGAAAGCTTGTTTGGGGTCCTGCAGGGCTGTACGTCAAGTGGGCTTTGTGTTTTGAAGGTATTTTCACTTTAGGGGCCGGAGCGGGTAAGGCACTTGCCTTGCAGACTCGGGTTCGATCCTCGACATCCCACATGGTACCGGAACCCCGCCAGGCGGGATCCCCGAGTGCAGAGCCCCCAGTAAGCCCTGAGCATCGCCGTGTGTGGCCAACAAGCAAACAAACAAACAAGGAAACCCGATGTTCACTTTGGAGAGAGGACTGGCTCCGAGCGCCTCCTGGAGCGCCCCAGCGGGGCCGAGTCAGGGGCGTGCTAGGAAGGCTGCGAGGAACCTTCGGGAGCTTCAGATACACTCTCTGCGCCTTCTCGGGGGCCGGCCCGTGGCCCCGCGCCTCCCCAGAGTGCTCGCGGGGCGCCGGGGGCCGGCGGCGAGCGAGGCTGGGGGTGGCCCTGCCTGGGTGGTCTCCCGCCCCGCCCCCCGCGGCGCCGTTGCCTAGCAGCAGATCCGGCCGCGCGGCTCCGGGTAATTTGCAGGCCCCTCGGCCAATGGGAGGGCGCCGCCCCGGCCCGCTCCCTTTTTCTGCAGCTACAGACGCGTCCTCGGCACTGCAGCCGCCACCTCGAGCCGCGCCGGGCGCCGCGGGGCCGCGAGTCCGCCCGCCGCCGAGCCCGGCCCGCACGCGCGCCGGAGCGGGCTCCTCGGGACCCCCGCCGCGGGGCCGCCTATGGGAGACCCCAGATAACGCGGGTTGGGGGTGCCCACGCCCCCTGTCCCGGCTGCCATGGCTCGGCCGCCGTCCCTGGGGGAGCTGCCCCCCAGCTACACGCCCCCAGCTCGATCCACAGCCCCCCAGGTGAGTGCAGAGAAAGTCAGAAACGGGCAGTGTGGGACGGGGCGGAGGTCGGTGCCCCGGGCTCCGGCAGGGCGGCGGGGGGTGCGCGTGCCTGCCTTGGTGTGAGAATGGGTTTCCCCTCCCGTCCCCTCGAGAACAGGTTCGTATGCTGTTAATTCACTCGCAGGAAATGGATCTGTGCCTTCTTTTTAAAATTTTTATTTTAATGTAGTGAATCACCCTGAGATCCAAAGTTGTTCGTGCTTGAGTTTCAGCTTTACAAAGTCCCAGCACCCATCCCTGCACCAGGGTCCATTACCTCCCCCGTGTCCCCAGTTTCCCTCCGGCCCCCCAGCCGGCCTCTATCGCAGACACTTTTTTCTATTTTCCTTTTAGGCACTGCGTGTTGCATTCCTGTTACTGAAAGGGCATCATGGGGTGTGTGTGTGTGTGTGTGTGTGTGTGTATTTGCTGGAGGGGATGGAGTTGGTTCTTTTTTCCATATTGGGCCTCTGTGTGTGTGTGTGTGTGTGTGTGTGTGTGTGTGTGTGTATTTGCTGGAACGGATGGAGTTCAGTCTTTTCCATATTGGGCCTGTGTGTGTGTGTCTGTGTCTCTGTGTGTGTGTGTGTGTGTGTGTGTGTGTGTGTGTGTGCTGGAGGTGATGGAGTTTGTTTTTTTTTCCATATTGGGCCTGTGTCTGTGTAAGTGCCGGGTACCCAGACACCCAGAAGCTGGGCTCCGCGCAGGGTGTGCACGGTGAGAAAAGGGAAGGGCTTCCTGCTTTGTTGCCATCATGCCTGGCTAACCCTCCTCTCTCCCTCCCAGATCCTAGCCGGGAGCCTGAAGGCTCCGCTCTGGCTTCGCGCGTACTTCCAGGGCCTGCTCTTCTCTCTGGGCTGCAGGATCCAGAGACACTGTGGCAAAGTGCTCTTCCTGGGACTGCTGGCCTTCGGGGCCCTGGCGCTGGGGCTCCGCCTGGCCGTCATTGAGACGGACCTAGAGCAGCTCTGGGTAGAAGGTGAGTCATGACTATTTCCCCATAGTTGTTGGGGTCTGGTGAGCTCAAAGACAAGGACAGGGCAAGGAGCTAGGATGGAAACGGAGCGGGCTGGGCTGGTGCAGGGGGAGGGGGAGGCGGCCGGCTCCCGGGATCTCTGCCCCCTCCCACACCTGGAGACAGACATCTGCCGCTAAGAGGGAAGGAGTTTATAGAGTCGTTATCTCTGAGGCTCAGTGTGTTTATTTTACATCTGTTCCCAACCTTTGTGTGTTCAGGGAGGCCTCCCAAGCAGTGCTCAGAGGGTCCTGGGGTCACTCCCAGTGGTGCTTAGGGACTTCCAGAGCTTTGCCTGGCAGCGCCCAGGGGGGCAGGCAGTGCCAGGAATCAAAGGACGGCCTGGGACATGCAAGCCGTGCACCCTGGCCCTTGGCGCGCTCTCCCCGGTGTTGTTCTGCAAAGGCAGCAGAAACAAGACCCATCTTTCAGGGCCGGGGGAAGGAAGTTATGCACTGGGCTCCGATATTCAGCATCATATGGAGCAGAATATAATGGTATATTGCCTCAGAGAAGACGAGGAGAGATCACATCTAATGAGGAGAAACAGAAAAGTTAGAACCAGAAGGCTGGGGAAACTGAGTAAATGTGATATCTTCCCAGGAGGGGTCCTGCACTCCCGACAGGGAGGCAGCACAGAATCCGCACTTTGAAGCCACAGGAGAGTCAGGTAGTGCCAGCGCTCACTTAGTGATGAAAGCATTAGAAAAAAGAAAAAAAAAAGATTTCTTGTTAATAATCTCAGCATAACTCTTCTTTCTTTTGGGGGGCTGTGGGCCACTCCTAGATGTAGTTGTGCTCGGGGCTTACTCCTGGCTCTGTGCCAAGGGTAGGCTCCTGGTTCTCTGCTCAAGGGCCACTCCTGGCAGGACTCAGGGGACTGTATGAAGTACCAGAGATCAAACCCGGGTCAACTGTGTATGGGACAATTGCCCTAGCCGCTATCTCTCCAGTCCCATAACGCTCCTGGACCCTGGCTTTATATGTCATCCTTCTAACAGTCAAACTCCCTTCTGGTTTTTCCTGGGAAGTGTGTATTTGCGGGTTCCCCCAAAGCCTCCCCGCCAACTCTGGACCACACCCAAAGGCAGAGCCCAGGTTAGTCTTTCACCCTTGAGTTATTTCAATGCTGGCAAGCCCTTAGATCCAGAGCAGATGTTTCTTGGAGCCTGCCTGTGGGGTTCCCACCCCCCATCCCCACCCTACCCCCAGCACTCGGCAGACTCTCATATACATACACACTCAGGGCCAGCCCTGGGGTCCAGAGCAGATGTTTCTCTGTGCCTGCCTGCCCCCAGCCCCAGGACACACATGTGCATACACGCACATACACATAACCCCCACCCACACCACCGCTGCCTGGGTGGTCCCAAATGACTCTTCTATTTCCTGCCACAATAGAGTCTGTCTCCCCCCTCCCCCGCACACACACTCCCTTTCTCCTCCACCGCCACCCCATCTTCCTCATCTAAACATCACGTGGACCCCCTGTGTTTCTTCATCCTCTCGACCCTGCTCTCTGGCACCCAGCAGGCCAGGCCCCCCCTGGGGATCTGTCGCTCTTTGTGGGTGGGGGCGTCGGAGGGCAGCCAGTCCTACAGCCTCTCCCCGGCCCCAGTATTCTGCTTGGTGCTGTCGGTGCTGTCACTGCAGGGGCTGAGGTCAAAGTGGTGATTCTGACCTGGTCTTTTCTCTCTCCATTAACACTCAGAATTGTCTGGAGTTGAGGGGGGTTAGGGGAGCCGATGAAGAGGAACACTTAGTGGGTTCTTAAGTTCTTCCCCCCTTTGAACACAGAAAGCACAGGAAGAAGCAGCACCTACCCCATCCGGGTTCCGGGTTCCAGGGCAGATTTCAGAGTTCTCCGAATTTCGTCCTGCTGAGCCCGGGAATGGGTTTGTCCTTCCTGATCAATTGGAAAATTAAAGGGCTCAGAGATGAATTGTTTTCTGAAATAACACACTGTGACAGAAATGGCTTGAAAGTAGAGCCTGAACCTGAGAAACATGCAGGCATTTGTTTAGAAGGAGGTTGATCACCCCCACTGGTGTGACAACCACCCACACAAATAAATAGGACCACGGAGATAGCGCAAAGGACGGGAGCGCAGGCCTCTGGTGCGGGAGACCCAGGGTCCAGCCCCAGCACCACATGTTCCGCTGAGTTCTGCCAAGAACGAGCTCCCAGGACCTTGCCAGTGTGGCTCTGAGCTTTTCCAGGTGTGGCCCCTCAACAAAAATAAATCAATGAGTTCAAAAGTAAACAAACTAGTGCTCGCTTCGGCAGCACATATACTAAAATTGGAAAAGTAAACAAACTAAGGAGTCGCCCTCAAATCTTCCCCATACCTGATTAGTTGCCAATTCAGCAATTTCTCTTTATTTCCCCTCTTTTTTGGAAATGAATTAATTATTTGGTTGTTTCTTATTTGTTTATTTCATTGTGTTTGTTTGGGGGCCACACCCAGCCGTGCTTGGGGGTTACTCGTGGTTCTCTACTCAGAAATTCTCCTGGTGGTGCACGGAGGAGCCATACGATGTGGGAGATCGAACCCAGGTTGGCTGCATGCAAGGCACGTGTCCTACCTGCTTACTGCCGCTCAGGTCCCTTATTTGGTTGTTTGTTCGGAAGGGTGCCCATTTGGGACGAACAGGCCATTTGTGAGAGCGAACACAGAGCACAG
>JASTTN010021391.1:32339-43283 GCA_030324115.1 Sorex maritimensis | reverse complement strand
GCCGCGCTGGGGAGGGGGCGGGGGCGCGGGACGGGGGCCAGGGTGTGGTGGGGAAGGTTCTGTGCGTGAAACCCTGCCGGGAACACTTTGCAACCCCGTGCCTCAGATTTAGGGGAGACAGGGAGGGAGGGAGGCTGCTTGGCCCGGGGTCCTGGCTCGCGCGGCTAGGACGGTGTGTGTGAGTGGGGGTCCCTCCCACATTCCACTTCGGGGGTTAGCAGTCTTGGTGGGTCCCTCTGAACGGTGCCCTGCAGGGTCTGGGGTGCCCGGGCACCTTGGGGGTCCCTCGGGAGCTGTGGGTGCTTGGGAGGGAGCCAGAGGACCGAGCCCCAGGGGCTGGCTACGGAGACCTCTGCAAGGCCGGGGTGCGGGAGCACCGCCAGTGAGTGCTCATGCCCCTCCCCTCCTTTCTCGGGCGAAGCTAAGGCCCGGGGCCTTCCCGGGTTCCTTTAGCAGAAGTGGGGGCGGGGCAGATTCCGGGAGCCCCGGGGCAGGATCGCGGCGGTGCGGAGTAGCTTGTGCCTTCAGGGCTGTGGTCTGACCCTCACTGCTGACTTGGCAGCGCCCCTGATTTCCTCGAGGAAACAGTGTTGCTTATCTGTGACAATACTGCCGTGAACGCGCCGTGTTCTCTTCCCTCGGCTTAGGATGAGACAAACGGCTCTGCTTCTCGTTTCATTTCTCCCGTCTGGACTGTGCACAACCATGCTCCCGGCTCTGCACTCAGGGATCAGCCTGGCCTGTCGGTGCTGGAGAGACCGTATGGGACGGTGGGGGTCACCCCGGGGGGGGGGGGGGGGCTGTGTGCAAGGCCAACGCCCTGCCTGCTGCACTCTCCACCCCCAGGGTTCCCGCTTCCCTCATGCATGGGCTCACGTACTCTGTGCGTGGAACCCTGGACCGTGAGAACTCCCGGCACGTGGGCACCGAGGCCTGGGCTCCTCGCCCCCGCCCGTGTGTGCCTGCCTGCTCACTGCAGACCCTCACTCTTCGGCTCCCACACGGGAAACTTCCTTCCTGGTAGCAAACACGTTGGCGGCACTCTGAGGAGAGGGTCTTCCGGGGCCCTGTTTCACCCCCTCCCCACCCCTGCCTCCTTGGGTGAGGCCCGTTTTTTTTATGGATGCCGTGAAGACCTGACTTCACGGGGATCCGAGCCTGACCTGGCCGGAGCAAACGCCCAGTAACTGGAGATTCCGCTGCCCACGCGGGAATCACGAACACAGCCAATGGCAGGGTGGCGAGTAAGGGGCGGGTCGCAGTGGCCCCCACCCTGCCTTATCTGCAGGGCATCATCCTGAGATGGACGGATGGACGGACAGGGAGCAGAGTGGGGTCCAGTGGCTGTGGAGCACCTCAGGGCTCCATTTCCAGGAAGCCGCGTCTCTCCTTGGGGAACAGCCCCTCCCGCCGCCTCTTCTCCCTCACTGCCCAGTTGGTGGGTTTGTCCCGCCCTGGGGGCAACTGCAGCTACCACTTTCCAGCACTCGACCCATGAAATTCTCTGACACACGCACACATGCGCACACACGAGCACACGTGTGAGCACACACGAGCACACGCGTGAGCACACGCATGAGCACACACGAGCACACGCATGAGCACACAGGAGGGCGGGCTGCAGCCAAGCAGTTTCTCCCATTTTCCCGGGAAAGTGGCGTCTCGGTGCCCCCCAGGCTCTCCCCTCACACCGCACCGGCTTCCTAACGGGGAAGAGCCCCGGGCTCAGCCACCCCCGCCCCAGCGCTGAGGTGGGCGCATCCTCGAGGATGGAAACTAGGTGTGGGCTGAGACCCCGCGGGGACACGCCGGCGGCCGAGAGGCGGCCGTGCCTGGGGACGCCTGACCCCCTCACCTCCCCTCTGCCTCCGCTCAGGGTCCGCCTGGCGCCAACATCTGTTCGTCAGAGGCGAGAAAATGGTCTTTCCAAGGGAGACTGTCCCCCAGATCTGGGGTGCAGCCCGGCCACAAAGGGGTCTCGGCATGCCGGCTGCGGAGCCCCGCTGAGCGGAGCTGCGGGGGGGCCCCTGGAATGTCCCCCCTTGTGGGCCGTGTCTGCGCGACGAGGATGGGGGAGGCTCGTGGTCCTGCTTTGGGTGCCCTCGGGCTGGCGTCTCCCTGTCGCTCTGCCCCCCAGCACACCGGGTCAAACCCGGGCCGCGGCCAGGCGGGAGGTGCACCTGTCTCCGAGACCCAGACCACAGGGGACGGCAGGGTCCAACGCCCTCTCCTGCACCTCCCCCCTGCTCCCCTACCCCAACCCACAGAGCACAGTGCTCCCCAGATGGGCAAAATCGCACGGTCCTTCCGCCTAAGCAGAGCCGCGGCAGAGGAGCCTGGCGTCTGACTCGTCCTCACCGCAGCCTGGGAAATCCACTGGAGGCTGCCAGCCAGCCGGGCCACCGGCTGAAGACCCCGCCGCTTTCTCTAGACCCTCTTTGCGTTCCTCTTGCCCGTGCACGCCAGCTCGGGTGCCGTGGGCACGCGCATCGTTGCTTTTCTCGAGCGGTTCTGGCCCGGCCGAGCCGCCCAGGTCTGATCAAGGGTGTTCCCGGGAAGACAGGTTCTCCTCGGCTCCCCTCCGCGCAGGCGGCTCTTCTCAGCGGCCCCCGGCCCTCCGCCCCCCGCCCGGGCCCTCCACGCGCCCGAGAAGCTGTTCTGGACTTTCCCACAGCCCTAGGAACGGGAGAAAACACTCAAAGAGGGGCATAGGGTGGCAGCTCTCCCCGGGAGCGTGGTGCTTTGGGGACACGGTTACGTTGCACCTGGAAGTCGTCTTGGGGAGCTGGAGAGAAATCATTTGCGAACCACGTCGGGAGAGGGCTCGAGGGCGCTGGGGTTCGGGCTGAGCGTGGAGGGGGGCGTGTGGGTTTCTTTTCTCCACGTCCTGAAAGGGCGTTCCGCGCCTGGGTCCTCTCTTCGAGGGGGTGCCCGCTGCTCCTGGCTTCGGCGGCTTGGGTGGGTGGGAGTCGGGGAGCGGCCGGGCCGCCAAGAGTTAAATGTAAATGGCGCCTCTTCGCAGGAATCCGGGCTCCCGCTGGAAGGAGGTGGAGTTTGGAATCCGGCTCTCTCGGACCCCTGCATTTTTGGCTGATTGTCTTTAATTACTCTGGAGGGCTGCGCGCCGGGCTGCAGCCTCGGGGCACTCCTGACAGACAAGGAATGTATCTCGCTGTCATTTATAAGGCGCATCAGGGCCCAGCCAGCCCCAGCAGTGACAGGACGAGCCCGAGGATCGGGCCGGCCTGGCTCTGAGGGGAAGGCGCGGGAAGCAGCGGCCGCTGGGGCTGGGTGTGTTTGGATCCTGCAGTCCCGGGGAGGCGTTTCATTCCCTGGCTTGGTTTTGGGGCCACGCCCGGTGGTGCTCAGGGCTCCCTGCTGGCGGGGGTGCGGGGGGCCGTGTGCAGCACCCGGGATCCACGCGCCTTAATCCCGCGCTATTTTTCCCGGTTCTTTTTTTTTTTTTTTCTTTTTGAGTCACACCCGGCAATGCACAGGGGTCATTCCTGGCTCATGCACTCAGGAATTACCCCTGGCGGTGCTCAGGGGACCATATGGGATGCTGGGATTCGAACCCGGGTTGGCCGCGTGCAAGGCAAACGCCCTACCCGCTGTGCTATCACTCCAGCCCCTTTTCCCGGTTCTTGAGGCATTTCTGCTGACTCTTACTCCCAGTAGTCGCTGGGCTGTGGTTTCTACAGGAGGGACAGGCAAGAGCTGGTCCACGCAGGTGAGGATGGAGAGGAAGAACTTCTCGCTGGTTACTCCTGGAACCCCTTTCTGGGGCAGAGGTCAGATCAGGCCAGCCTGAAGACCATCAGATTCGGGGCTGGGGAGAGAGTGCCCTGGACAGTGCCTGCACATGGCCAACTAGCATTGGATCCCCGGTATCCCACGCAGTCCCCCGAGCACAGAGCCAGGAGTAAGCCCTGAGCACCCCCAAGTGTGGCCCCCAAGCCAGAGGAAAACATGATCATATTTATAGCAGAAAACACAGCCCTGCTGGGGGCTGGAGCCATAGCACAGCGGGGAGGGCGTTTGCCTTGCAAGTGGCCAACTCGGGTTCGATTCCCAGCATCCCATAGGGTTCCCTGAGCACCGCCAGGAGTAATTCCTGAGTGCAGAGCCAGGAGCAACCCCTGTGCATCGCTGGGTGTGACCCAAAAAGCAACAAAACAAAAACACAGCCCTGCTGACTTGATCTGAATTCAAAAAACGACAACACCCCCCACCCCTCGGTTTAATATGACCCATGTCGGGGCTGGAGCAATAGCACAGCGGGTAGGGCGTTTGCCTTGCACGCGGCCGACCCGGGTTCGATTCCCAGCATCCCATATGGTCCCCTGAGCACCGCCAGGAGTGATTCCTGAGTGCAGAGCCAGGAGTAACCCCTGTGCATTGCCAGGTGTGACCCAAAAAGCAAAAAAAAAAATATGACCCATGTCATGTCCGGAGACGGGTTTGTACTAAACGCAGACGTCCTCGCTGTTTGTCTGACACGCATATAACTGCGTCTCCACCATCAGATGGGCAGAGGCAGGCGTTGGAGACCCCGTGTCTGGCCTTGGGGGTCATAGAGACCCACGTGCTACTTCAGAGAAAGATCGGGGTGGGGGCAGCTTTACTCAGGAGGAAACTGTTCCTCCCCACTTCCATGTCCCTCGATGGGTTCGTGTGGGGTCTCGGGATGAGCGTGAGGAGATGGGGGGGGCTTGCGGCCCGGCAGCCTCTGGGCTGGGCCCCAGCCAGCTGCCCCAGCCCTTGGAACTGCGGTTTGCTCATCTGTGAACCAGAATTTCTGTTCCCCCCTCCTGGGCACATGCCACACCCAGCCTCTGTTGGGCGATGGAGAAATCCTTCCAGAAACGGTGGGAACCCGGGCTGGAGCGATAGCACAGCGGGTAGGGCGTTTGCCTTGCACGCGGCCGACCCGAGTTCGAACGAGTTCGAATCCCAGCATCCCATATGGTCCCCTGAGCACCGCCAGGGGTAATTCCTGAGTGCAGAGCCAGGAGTAACCCCTGTGCAACACCAGGTGTGACCCAAAAGCAAAAAAAAAAAAAAAAAAAAAGAAACGGTGGGAACCCAAGGGAGAGGCCTGAGCACTTGACAGGGGAGGGCGTGGGGCGTGTGGGACGTCTGTGGGATGGACGGATGGATGCACGCAGGGACATGTGGATGAGGGATGCTGCCCCGTGCTGACACTCTCCTTCCGGGGACACTGCCTGGGCCAAGGCAGAACATAAGCCTGGTTTGACCCCCCGGTACTGTGTGGGCCCAGAGAGTCCCAGCACCACCGGCCTGAGTATGGAATAGGCGAGTCCGACTGTTCAGGCCATGTCCCTGAGCACTGTGGGGGGAGTCCCCAGTGTAAACCATGGTCACCCTTTCTCGGGAGAAACGGGGTCTTGTTTGAGATCTTCAATGATGTCATCTCATCCAGGGATGCAAGTCCAGCCTCTTAAGTGACCGCCAGCCTGTACTGCAAACCCTAACGCATAAAGGGGAAGGAGAGAGAGCAAGAAGGACAGTTCCTCCCATAGAGGGAGGCTGGGGGTAGGGGTGAGGGGTGGGGAGTGGGGGGAAAACAGGGGACATTGGTGGTGGGAGGTGAGCACTGGTAGAGGGGTAGGCGCTGGGTCACTGTGTGACTAAAACCCAGTCATGAGCAGTTTTGTAATGGTCTATCTCACGGAGATCCAATTGAAAAAAAAAAAAAATAGCAATGTGGAGTTCATGCCCAGCTCAATCAGCATAATCTATGGCTGAATAAATAGCAGTACTTCTACATTAAAAATAAATAAATAGCATTGTAGCACTGTAATCCCGTTGCTCATCGATTTGCTCGAGTGGGCACCAGTAATGTCTCCATTGTGAGACTTGTTGTTACTGTGGTTGGCATATCGAATATGCCACAGGGAGCTTGCCAGGCTCTGCCGTGGGGGCAGGATACTCTCGGGAGCTTGCTGGGCTCTCCGAGAGGGATGGAGGAATCAAACCCGGGTCGGCTGTGTGCAGGGCAAACGCCCTACCCACTGTGCTATCGCTCCAGCCCAAAAAATAAATCAAGTGACTGCCAGGATGTCCTACCCACCGGCCAGCCGCGGGCAGTGGTCTGTACCACATCCCGTGGGTCCCCACAGAGATTTAAGCCCTGGTTCCGGGGATGGGCATGTCCCCAGCGCCTCTCTCCGCAGAAGCCCGTTCACTCTAGTGACACAACGGGTCTAGCGGGATAAGACACTCCTGGCTCAGTGCTCAGATCACCCCTGGTGGGCTCAGGGGACAGGGGGCTGAGCCTGGGCGGGCTCTGTGCAAGGCCAGCACCTCCCCGAGGGGCTCTCTCGGGCCCACCTCTCCCTCCCACCATCTAACGACTGGTCCCAAAGCGGGCAATGCCGCCATCTGGGTGCTGGGAGCAGCCTTGGGTGCCCTGCAGGGAGGGGTGTGGGGAGGGGGGCTTCTGTCTCTTCACTTTCAGAGGGTAGAATCTCCAGAAGGGGGGGGCACTGAGTGATTTCTTTATTTCTGGAAAGGGGGCCAGAGGCTAAAGAAGTTTGGGCAGAGCTTCTGTCACCCACCAGTAAGGAGCACCTGCTTCACGCGTGCGTGGACTTGGGGTTCTAGAATGTTCTACTTACAACAGAAGCTCTGGGAAAGAGTTCGGCTTTTTATTCGTTTGTTTTCTGGGCCACACTCCCCCGTCTGTGCTCAGGCTGACTCCTGGCTCTGCACTCAGGAATCCCTCCCGGCAGTGCTTGGGGGGCCCCACGGGGCGCCAGGGATCGGACCCAGGTTGGTATGTGTGAGGCAAGTGCCCTCCCCGCTGTGCTGTCTCATCTCGCTTTGTTGAGGTGGCCCAGAGAGGGGGAGGGGTGGGGGTCCCAGTCCCAGAGGCCCTTCCCGAGGGGGCATTCGTTCACCCCGACTTCTCTCTCACGCGCCCGAGCCTGCAGCCAGAGCCGAGCGCGTGGCTTGTGTGAAACCATCTGAGGACGTGGCGAGGGGAGCCTTGGGACCCGCTGACCAGTCGGGTTCATCAACAGCCATTAGCTCGGCTGCCAGCCGGGACTTATGGGAGCGACAAACCTGCCCCTACCTTTTGGCCTGTGAATTTTTCTCTCCCTCTCAGCTGTCTGGCAGCAAGAGAATTAGCCCGCAGCAAAATAAAAGTGCTCTTTGAGGTCAGGCCCGCGTTGAAGTGGAATACTTGCCCTTGGCGCCCCCCAGCCCCTGTGCTCTCCTCTCCGGGTGCGGGGGGGCGGCGGGGGGAGGCTGGCAGGGCTGGAGGGGAAAGGTCTGGGGTCAGGCACAGCAGGTCCAGGGTTCGAGTCCATCCCCCCCCCCAACACAGGAACGTGGCCCGGAGGACACTGGAGCAACCCCCAGACTCCGGGCTGCTGGGACCAGCTGCGTCCCCTCCCCTGCAGGCGCTCCCGGGAGGAAGACGCTTGTTGATTGACTGCAGCTAGGACTGGAGCGTTCTCCGCGCGAGGCGTTCTGCTTCGGGCCAGTGTGTTCCTTTGGTGATTTATTTGCGTTGGGCCCACGCCCGGCAGTGCTCCGGGCTGACTCGGGGCTCTGCACTCAGGGATCTCTCCTGGCGGTGCCCACATGCCCTGGGCCGGCGCCCCGCCCGCTGTGCCATCTCTCTAGCTGGCTTCGGGACCAATTTTAAATATCAGTAGCGGGGCTGGAGCGATAGCACAGCGGGGAGGGCGTTTGCCTTGCAGGCGGCTGACCCGGGTTCGATTCCCAGCATCCCATAGGATCCCCTGAGCACCACCAGGAGTAATTCTTGAGTGCAGAGCCAGGAGTAACCCCTGAGCATCACCGGGTGTGACCCAAAAAGCAAAATAAATAAATAAATAAATAAATAAATATCAGAAGCTTTAGCCAGAACCTCCCCAGGGGGGCTGGTGGGGGGACCCCATCGGGGCGGGGAGTATGAGCTCTGGGCATGGAAGCTGGAAGGAGAGGGGACCCGAGGGGCCACGGCTGGGCCACTCCAGTTTTCTCTTCAGACCGTGAGCACCCTGGCCAGTGCTCAGTGTGGGTGAGGCTGCACCTGGAGTCCGGGCTTGAGTCCTCCAGGGCGAGTGCTGGGGGAGTGTCACTCCTGGTTCGGGGGCAGGGAGACGTGCCTGGGGAAGGGGCTTGCCTGCCCTGCAGGTGCCTGACTGGGGGTACCGCCCACGGCTCAGCATACGGTGACCCAAGCCCTGTCAGGGGGATCCCTGAGCCAGGAGTAAGCCCTGAGCATTGTGGGGCGTAGCCTTCAGACACACACACACACACACACACACACACACACACACACACACACACAGACACACACACAGACATGCACAGACACACACACGGAGACACACACACAGAGACACACACACACAAGCGTTATTCTTGTTTGGATTTTGAGCAGTTTTTATTGCTGTTTTAGGGCCACACTTGGGGGTGCCGCTCTCACTCGGGACCCAGACCCAGGGGTCCCTGATGGACGACAGTTAGTTCGTGGCCCCAACCCCTCACACTCCCCCAAGATGTAGAGGCTATCTTGAGTTAAGAAACTTTGGGGTCCGACAAACACAGCTGGGGGCACTGACTCCCCAGGCGAGGCGGAACCTCCCGGTCAGGTCGCGGTGGGCGAGGGGGTGGGGGCTCACTGGCCCCATCTGTGGGAGCAGGGGTCCCTGCCGCCCAGCCCAGCCCAGCCCAGCCGGGGCGGGTGCTCCTTCCCCGTAACAGGAAACTGGTTTGCTCTCGGGGACAGGCAAGGAATGACCCGGGGTGGGGTTCCAGCTCCCGGTCCTTAAAAAGAGCAGAAAGAATCAAAGCATTATGCAAAACCCCACTTTCCCCCCACGGAAAGCCCCCTCCAAGCCTGGAGTGTCTATTAATAGACGTTGCAAATAAAAGAAGGAAAAGGGGGGGAAGCCCCAGCCGTGGCCCTCAGAGACAGCCATTCGCCTCCGGACAATCAGGGTCATTGATTCTGATGATGTCACCAGCCCTGAATGCCGAGTGGCCCGGCCCCTGCAGCCCGCAGACACCGTGGTCTGCGCCCGACGCGGCGCGGCTCTTTTTATAGGCCAAGTCCTCCAGAGAAGCCCGGACATGTTGGAGGAGATTTGCCTCCCCGAACTCTTCCCAAAATAGGGCCTGAGTCAGAGCGTTTCCCAATCATCTGGGAGTCAGTTTTTCCATTCGGGAATCATCCCTACCTGTCTTCCTGGCCCCAGTCAACAGCTAACGTCCCTGCAGAAATTAATTCTGTTGTTCAGCTTGAGGCCACACCCAACCCTACTCAGGGCCACTCCCAGCGCAGTGCTCAGGGGACATACGGTCCTGGGGATTAAATCCGGGCCTCTCAGAGCATGTGCTTCAGACCTCTGAGCCCTGGCCCTGGCCCTAGACAATGTCTGTGGAAAGAGAATTTCTCATCTCTCCAGCCAACCATCTATACTTCAACCGTCCATCCATATGCCCAACCATCTGTATATCCAACAATGTATGTGTGTATGTATCTATGTATAATATACCCAGTCATCCATTTAACCATCCAGCCAGCCATCTTTCCATTCATCCAACCATTCATCCATCCACCCAACCATCCAGTTAGCCGTCCATTCAACCAACATTCACCATCTTTCCATTCATCCATCTTAACCATCCATTCATCTCTCCATTCATCCATCCACTCAACCATCAAGCCATTCATCTTTTCATCCATCCATCCATCCATCCACCCACCTATCCATCCATCCATCCATCCACCTATCCATCCACCCATCCATCCATTTAACCATCCACACATTCCACTATCCAACCATCCATATTTTTATCTATCTATCCTTCCATCTACCTATCCATACATTTATCCAACCATCCATCTGTTTAACCACCCACCCATCCATCCATCATCATCCACCCACCCACCCATGCACTCATCCATCTGTCCATCCACCCATCCATCCATCCATCATCCATCCACCCACCCATCCACCCACTGATCCATCCTTTTCCCAACAACTGTTAATCTTCCGTCACCTCCCAGGGTCTCTGCTCTCTCTGCAGATGAAAGAACTTCTAGGTTTATCATCTCCAAAACACAAGAAACACAGATATGTCTAACCCAGTATCTGTAGTTCTTTCAGAAGTATTTCTGGAAATCCTATCTTGTTTCCACTTGAAAAAGTTCGAGCAGTCACGTGACCTGTGCCTTTATAAACACCGGAGAGGGAACTTCTGGGGTCTGTCCCTTTCCTGCCGTCTTTCAAAACTGAGTCTCGCCAGCGTACCAGAGCAGACGCCCCTGGCTGCTTTGTGGGTCTCTGAGGGGCAGAGGCTCCTGGCACGGGGGGGAGGAGCCTCCTTGTGCCAGGAGCTGGCACCTCCTGCTTTCTGTGGGGGCGTGGGGTGTGGGCCTCCCCACCCTGAGATGGCTTCCCCCAAGTGTGTGAATTTTCTTTTCAGAAAAAAAAAAGTATGTGTGTGTGTGTGTGTGTGTGTGTGTGTGCAGGGGGGAGGTGCTGGGTTCAAACCTGGGGTCTCCTACATGCAAAGGAGGAATTTTCTCTACTGCTGAACCTCATCCCTGGCCCCAGAGAGGGAGTCCTGGTGTATGTCTGAGACCCCACCCCCCCCCACGGCAACTCCGGGGCTGGGCGGTGCAGAGCTGGAAGCAAAGGAAGGAAGGGAGGAAGTTCTTACTCTTCCCTTCCTTCGCCACGCTGGCTGTCGTCTCGAGGGGGCGAGGACTCAGGCTCGGGGACCCCCAGGATCACACAGTCCACGTGGGGCTCGCACACAAACTCACGGGGTCACTCAGCTGTGGTCATATCCATTCCTGGGGGATTGCTGTGGAGGTCACACCCGACTCCTGACCACGGTGCCTGCACAGCTTTAGCTGTGGTGCCTGCATCCTACACACACACACACACACAC
>JASTTN010021391.1:7900-32239 GCA_030324115.1 Sorex maritimensis | reverse complement strand
CACACACACTCACACACACTCACACGCATGCACACCCACGCACACGCTGTGTGCCAGAGATGACAGGCTCTGTGGTGGTCCCAGGAACCCCTGGGGGCTGCGGGAGGCAGCCATATTTGGTGCATGTGTGGGCGCCGGGAGCAAACTCACGGCCTCCCATTCGCACGGCAGCGGCTTTGGAGTGGTTCCCAGGGCCTCCAGAACACAAAGTTTGGGGCTTCTCGGCACATTCTGGGTAATAGTGAGGGTGCAGAGAGCGGGTCACTCTGACTAGGAGGGGGGAAGTTGAGAGCATCTTTCAGACAGACAGAGGGGGCCGGAGAGACAGGAGCGCGGGACGGCGTCTGCCTTGCACGTGGCCGACCCGGGTTCGATCCCCGGCACCCCATATGGTCCCCCCCTGCCAGGCGTGATCCCTGAGAGCAGAGCCAGGAGGAAGCCCCGAGCATCGCATCGCCGGTGTGGAGTGAACAAGGGAGCGAGGGCCGAGGAGACTGGTCCATGCCCACAGGCCTGAGCCGGGAGTGGCCCGTCCTGCCCCTGGGTCCTGCAGCCCGGGGGGTTATAACGTATTTGAAAAGACAAAAATGTACGGGCCACCCTGGTGAGCCTCTACAGGACAGAGCCCCCCACCCCCCGCCCGAGAGCAACACCGTCTGTTTCTGTGCAGTTCGTAAGCTCAGATGGTCTTGGCACTTTGAGCACAGACTGGGGGAAGGGGAGAAATGTCCCCCGCTCACGGAAGGCGCCCACACAGCCGCGCCCATTGCTGCTGCAGTTTGTTTTCTGTTTCCGTCTGGGGTGGGGGGCACACTTGTGGTGCTCAGGGGATTGGCCTGGGGTCACTGTGCCAGGCGAGGGCTATAGCCACCGTACTGGCCTTACTGCCCCTCCAGCCCTCCTGTCGGTGTGTTCCGGCGGCCGGCAGCACTAAGCGGTCAGGGCCCACGGAACGGAACGTGCCCTCTCTGGCCCCGCACACGGCTTCGCTCAGTCCTCCTTATAGGACTGTTCAAGGAACATCTGGGACGGGTTGTCCATCGCCAGGGGGCCCAGTCCAGATGCTCTGCTTTGTCAGGAGCGTCTTCCGGAGGTGGGGGTGGGGACACCACAGGCGCTGGGTTCTGCACCTGCCGTCGGGGGGGAGGGAGGGGCTCCCCAGAGAAGTCCCCGGAAAGCAGACTGTGCCCCGTCCCCTGGGCGTCGGCAAAGAGCGGGAAACAACTCTGCTCTGGAATTTCTTTTTCGCTTGTTTCTTTGTTTTGTTTTTCTTTTTTTCTTTTTGGGTCCCACCCGGCGATGCTCAAGGGTTCCTACTGGCTCATGCACTCAGGAATTTGTCCTGGTGGTGCTGGGGGGACCCTATGGGATGCTGGGGATCGAACCCAGGTCGGCCGAGAGCGAGGCAAACGCCCTCCCCACTGCTTTGGAATTTCGAAGGAGGCGCTCTGGATCCGGGGGTGTAGCTCGGTGGCAGAGCTCATGCCAGATCTGGGAGGGGTCCCAGGGTCCAGGCCGGGGGGTCTCCACGCACTGCCAGCGGTGCCAGCGTCAGCTCCACGGCCGGCCGCCAAGCCCGCTCTTGCTCTCTGCTTGCTGGGTCTCTTGGTGGGCGAGGCGCTCACCCTCACCCCGTGCAGCCCGGGCCCCAGGAAGGAGTTTCTTGGACGGTCTCGGCAGCAGCTGGTCCCCCTGACATGGGGCCCCGGCAGCGATGCTCAGGAGCTACTTCCGACTTCGGGGCGGGGTTTCCCAGGACACGCTCAAGGGGCCGTGTGGAGCCAGGACAGACCTGGGCCTACTGCACGCAGCGCCCCCGCCCACCGTCCGTCCGGCTCCCCCCCCCCCACCGTCCGTCCAGCTCCCTCCCACCCCGCGGCAGATTTTGGTGCTGCTTCTTGCTGCTGGGATTGGTTGGTCAGAGGCTGGTCAGGGCTGGCCTTGTCCAGGTCCTTCTCTCCCGGCTCCCGACGGTCCTGGATTTGCGGGTGCAGTGCTTACATCTAGCTCAGGTCCTGAGACCACCGTCCAGCGAGCCCCCACAGGACCTGACCCGGCAACCCGCAGGGCTGGCAGCTGTCCGGGAACCTGCAACACTCGCCCTACAGTCGGCGGGGTGGCCTGTCCCCCGGCCGGGGAGGACGAGGGGCCCCTGGGCAGGATGGGAGGGACAGCGTTGGTGAGAGATGTCCATCCCAGCCTCACCAGAGGTCCCAGAAACACTCCCTCCACACCCCGTGTCAGTCTCCCTGCCCCCCAGACTGGCAAGCAAATGCAAAGGCCCGGGGGCTGGAGCCATAGCACAGCAGGGAGGGCGCCGGCCTCGTGCGCAGCTGACCCGGGGTCCGTCCCCAGCACTCCGTCTCTCCCCTGAGCCCCAGCAGGAGTGACCCCCCAGGACCTCGGGGTGTGGCCCCCACCCAGGAAGAAGGCTGCTGACGGGCTCGGGAGGGATGGGGTGGGTGCCCTGATACACCGTGGGTCAGCCCCTGTGAAGGGGCCACAACCGCCCAACACGAGGGCGTCGCCGAGACGGCGTGAGCCGCGGGAGAAATTCACCACAGCCTCAGAGCAGAACCGTCGCGGTCCGGGTCACCCAGCACGACCCAGCGGCCCAGAGACAGGGCAGCTCAGGAGCTGCCGGGGCCGTTGCCCTGCCTGGCACTGGCCCGACTAGAACCGCGCGATTGGCCCACCTTCTGGCTGAGAAAACAAGGCACCTAGGGGTAAGCTTCCCCACCCAAAAGAGCTTACGGTTCACACCTGTGGTGTTGAACTTGAACCCACCACCCGACTCCTGAATCAAGACGCTAAAACTGGGCGCCGTCTTCAAACCCGCATTCTCCCGAGCATGGTGCTCACTTGCTCGTCCCTCTGTTCTTTGCTGATTTTCACTCTGGAGAAGCCTATGTTCATCCCTCAACCTACTTCCCTAACTCTCACGTGTTTCAGAGCCCGTTTCATGTCGTAAAAGCTATCTCTAAGAACTTCCCGGAGGAGGAGGAGGAGAGGGAAATGGAGAAGGAAGAGGAGGAGGAAGTAGAGGAGGAGGAGGAGGGGGAAATGGAGAAGGAGGAAGAGGAGGAAGTAGAGGAGGAGGAGGAGGGGGAGGAGGGGGAAATGGAGAATGAAGAGGAGGAGGAAGTAGAGGAGGAGGAGGGGGAAATGGAGAAGGAGGAGGAGGAAGCAGAAGAGGAGGAGGAAGTAGAGGAGGAGGAGAAGGGGGAAATGGAGGAGGAGGAAGAGGAAGTAGAAGAGGAGGAGGAGGAGGGGGAAATGGAGAAGGAGGAGGAGGAGGAAGTAGAGGAGGAGGAGGAGGAAGAGGGGGAAATGGAGAAGGAGGAGGGGAGGAGGCAGAGGAGGAGGGGGAGAACAGGAAGGGAGGAGGTGGTATATGCAGATCAGGAGGAGAAGTGGAGGACATGGTGGAAGCAAGAAAATCACAAGACACATAAGAAGCATCATTGGCTGTACAGAAGTAAAATAGATGACAAAAAGAAGATGAAGACAAAGAAGCAGAAGAAGTGGAACAAATGTATTACCGGAAATCCCTTTTATAACCCAATGTTAGGTGACAAAGATGATGAATGTCACAGCTGCCTCTTGCCCCATTCCCAAACTCCTTTCCTACCTTCATTCTCTTCATAGTACTCAGAGCGCACGCACGCTCGCGCACACACGCTCACGCACACACACACACACACACACACACACACACACAAACGCACACACACACTCTCTGTTTGCAGGTGACTCACTGTCACCGCCCCAGCAGGAATATCCCTGAGCCTGGTCTCAGGGGCCGGGGGCTCGGGCACACGAGGGTGGTCTCCCCCGAAGACCCTGGGTTCGCTGAATGAACACACGAACGTCCTGCCTTCAGCGTAACCTCGAGCAGTCGGCTACCAGGATGGCGGTGCTGTAGCACAAGGAAGCTTGAGCCGTCCCTGGCCGGGAGTGCCTGGGGGTCCTGTAGCCCCCTGCCCCCACCCCTCTCCCGCCAGCCCTGGCAATGAACTAGATCTAGAACGACTTAGAGAGTCAGGGAGCCCTGTGCTGTGGGCGACAGGCTGTTGGCAGCGCCATGCTGAGTAAATTAAAACAATGAGCTGTTTTTCTTTCCTTTTTAATTTTTTTATTTTAGAATAGCATCTTAAAACATGTTCCCACTGGAGTTAACATGCCGCGTGGCAGCATCCTACCCTGTCAGCAGCAGAGAAGCCAGCCGCGGGACCCCCGCCTGTCCAAGTGCCTCCCACTCGCTGCTGGGAGTGCCCGGGGAGCTCTCCAGAATGTTCTAGAAGGAACAGTGCGGGGGGGGGGGGGGGGGGGCACCCGAGGCATCAGAGCGGGCACGCTGTTTTCCCTGCGGCGGGACAGAGCTGGCTGCAGCTGTGCTTAATTTCCTTCTGATTAGCCTAACCTTTCCCCCGCAGGAAGTTGTCCTGCAGCAGGGAAAATGCGGTCACGATATTGTTCTATGACTGTTTATCGTTAGGACCCAAGCGAGGCTGATTGCAAATATTTATATGCACTTTAAGAGATCTCAGCTAATGTTTGGAAGGAGAGTGAAATCGGATTTGGGGTGGATCGAGCAATTTTGGAGGGTTTCAAAGAGGGCACCAGGCTCTTGCCAGCCGGCTGGTACCAAGGCCGCAAACGCCACAGCACGGCCTGTCCCGGCCTCAGCGTACGCTGTTTGTGACTGACCGCCTCGGAAGCCGCCTCTGGGCAGCGTTGTAGGAACGACAGAGCCGCGTTTCCGTAAGGAATTCGGCTTCTCCCTTAGAGACGTCACCGGCCAAGTGTCTGAGGACAGTGAGCCCCCCTCCTCGCGGCCCCCGGGCAGGGGGTGCCCTCCAGGGGCAGAGCTACAGCGTCCAGGGACTCGATCTTGGCTCTGAGCTTGGAGATCACGCGGGGGTCAGGAGATCATCATGGGAGCCGGGGCTCGAACCCGGGTTGGCCAGGTGCAAGATAAGGGCCTTAGCTGTGGTGCTGTCCTCGGGCAGGGGAGGCTTATGAGGATAAGGGTGGTGGGGCTCTGACTTAGTACAAAATGTCAAAACTGTAACTGTGGTACCTCAATACAAAATATTTTTAATTTTTTTTAAAAATTATATTTCTTTAATTGAATCACAGTGAGACACACAGTTACAAAGCTGTTCGTGCTTGGGTAAAAATATATATTGGAAATAAAGCAAGAGCGCAGTTCTTGGAGCTGGAGTGATACCACAGCGGGGAGAGCGTTTGCCTTGCACACGGCCGACCCGGGTTCGATTCCCAGCATCCCATAGGGTCCCCTGAGCACCAGGAGTGATTCCTGAGTGCAGAGCCAGGAGCGACCCCTGTACATCACCGGGTGTCACCCAAAAGGAAAAAAAAAAAAAAAAAGCTCAGTTCTTCTTCCTGGTGCAGGGAGGCCGAGCCCAGGGACACGCCCCGCCCCTGATCCCTCCACCCAGACCAGGTCAGAGCCCTCTCGGGCCTCAGCGCAGTGGTCAGGGTGCAGAGGGACACAACTCGGGCTGGTGCGTCCTGATCCACTGTCCCTCTCATCCCTGCAGGGGGCCCTGCCCTGTCCCTGGGGACCCGCCTCCAGGGGACGCAGCGCCACACAAAGGTGCTTCCTCTTCTGTTCAGATTCACGGAAGGTCACTAGGCTGGACAGAGGCCCCAGGGCTGGGGAGGGGGGTGCAGGACCGGCAGCCCCCAGACCCCGGGGCCAGGGGAGAGCGTGTCCTGCCACATAGTTGGAGCGAGGTCATGGAGGCTGGTCATCCTGCCGTGGATGCGCCTGCATGTGGCCGAGAGCACCTTGGACGAGCACCTGGTTCCAGGGCTGTGTGTGACGATCAGTCAGGGGTCAGTCAGGGGTCAGTCAGGGGTCAGTCACAGCGCTGCTCTGGGTCCAGGCTGGCTCCAACCTGTGTCTCCGTGACATCACAGCCCCCAGGGCCCACCTGTGACCCCCCAGCACCCCCTGTCCTGGCCCCTCCCAGAGACACCCGCCCCCGCCCCACGAAGGGGCAAAGGCCCTGCTGTTCGTGCCACCTCCTGGCCGGGACCCTGAGCCCGGGCGTGGCCGGGAGACTGTGTCCGTGGGCCAGAGCCCTGCAGAGCACAGCCAGTGTGGGGGCACTTTCTCTCATCGCCCCTGCCCACAATGGCAGCGGGGGGCACACGGGACCCCCAAGGCTGCGAGGCTGGGTCGGTCTCAGTGCCTGGCGTGGAGCTGGCGGCCGGGTCCCCTCTGCGGGAAGCAGAGGCCCGGGGTCCCCCAGCCCATGCCTCCGGGAGCCCCGCTGTCCCTGGGACCTGGCTGCGGAGGAGGGGCGCCCCCCCACCTTGCCATTCCACGGCGGGGGCTCCCTGGGGCCCGGGGCCACAGAGGCTGAGGTCTGGGGTGCCTTCACGTGGCTGATGCTGATTCCAGCCCTGACACCACCTGGTCTCAGAGCACTGTCAGGAGTGAGCCCCGAGCACAGAGCCAGGAGTATCCCCCGAGAACAGCTGGGCCTGATCCCAAGGTAAAATGAGAACAAAACTAGTGTAGGCCTAAGGGCCAGAGCGAGAGACGCTGCGGGAAAGACACTAGCCTCGGACACGCCCGACTGGGGTTCAAGCCTTGGCCCACTCCCACGGCCACCGCGGTGCGGGCGCGCCAAGCCTCAGCCCTGCGCGGGCCAGCCGTTGCCCAAGACCGTCTCAAAAGGCAGCAGTGACGAAATGCACTCAGGATGCTCTTTATTCCTTTTTAAAAAACAAGCTTTGAAATTGTGTGTGTGCGATTTTGTGGGGGAGGGGGTGCGGGCAGCTCCCAGTGGTGCTCAGGGCCTATTCCTGGCTCCGTGCTCAGAGTCTGCTCTCGGCTGCTGCTCAGGACCGGGGAACTGACCGAGGCCGGCCTGGTGCAGGGCACGTGGCCCGGCTGGCTGCCGTTCTCCAGCCCCAAGCCTGCGTTTCCTTCGCATCCCTTGCTCCGGTCAAGGCAGCACGTTTTCAGCAGACGTAGCCGGGTTGGTACTGAAATTCACCACTGAAGGCTCAGCCACGCACCTAGGAATTTTATTTTATTTATTTTTTTAATTTTGGGCAATAGCCAGCAGTGCTCCAGGCTTACTCTGGCTCTGCACTCGGGGGTTGCCCCTGGCGGGGCTCAGGGGGCCCAGCGGAGGCTGTGTGCCAGGCCCTGCCCACTGCACTACCTCTCCAGCCCCAGAGGCAGGGAGTTCTGAGTGCACCGAGGAGCTGCCCACCGACCAGATGGCCACCGTCTCCGCACACACTCCCACACGCGAGGGCACGTACACGAACACACGCGGTGCATGTGCACTCCAGCACGCCTGAGCGGACGTTTGCACACGTGTGCCTGCCCTGCAAGGCCCGAGGGTAAGTCAAGGTGGGGCGTGGGCTGGGAGGAGAGACCGCCCTGAAGACGCAGAAGCCGCTTCTCTCCGCGGGAGGTTGCTGAGACCAGCTTCCGGGAAGCTGCAGGCGGAAGCCGTCCTGCCAGGGCGGGCCTGGCCACTGGGCCAGGGTCCCGGGACTCTAGCCTCCCCGTCCAGATTAGTCGCTGCCCCTGATTGCTCCCATGTCCGCGTGGGGCAGCCTGACTTCCTCCTGCCGCCTCCCGGGTCCTGCCTTCCCACCATCTGTCCGGCCGCTGTCCTGAGGCGTCACAGGGGCAGCGCTTGCAGCTGGGGTGGTCAGGCGTGGCCCTGACTGGGCCGGTCAGTCCCCACAAGCCGGCCGGCCCAGGACACGGCTGATGGAGCGTCCATGCAGGGGCCCGGCCGTGGGCTGCCCCGCACCTTGACGGGAAGGTCCTGGTCTCCCGGGACAATGCCGTGGACTCAGAAAAGGCCTTTGCGACCGCTGGGGTTTCTGGCCCCGGGTCGGCGTCTGGGCGGGGGGCCTGGAAAGTCAGGTGTACTGGCCTCCCGCTGCCCCCCAGCCCGGCCAGCGCACCTTGTCTCCTGGGCACTGGGCACTGGGCAGGGGGAGACAGACCTGCACCCGCACCGGCCCTCCTGGAGTGGGCACTCAGGGTGCCCCCTTGCTGCACTCCCCTCCCCAAAGTGCCAGGGGGACCCTCCACTGCCCCCAGCCCCAGGGCCGTGGGGCATTCCGGCCACCAGGGAACTCAAGGAGGGCTGACCCCCTCCCAGCCCCCCACCCAGAGGCTGAACACCCCTACCCCGCCCCCATCCCACACAGGCCAGGACCAGTCAGCTACTGGCCCACATGCTGCCACGAGGTGGGGGGCGTTTGCCGGGTGAGGCGCCCTGGGGGGCTACGGTGGCCACACTGGCACGTGGTAAGGGACACCTCCACGGCAGCTGCCAAACAGCCTGGTGGCGGGTCCACCCTGACCCAGGGTGAGTGCTCTAGCCTCAGAGCTGGCCGCAGGGAGGCCAGGCGGGCTGCAGGGGGACTGAGCTGAGCGGGGCAGGGGCACAGATACCCCATGCGGCACTCGGGGGGGCGGGAGCTCCAGCAGCCCCTCGAAAGTGGGTTCCTGGTCTCTGGGGCTCTCAGCTGCTCTGGCCGAGCCCTGCCCCCACACAGGAGTTGGAGGCGCGGCTAACTTCTGGAGTCTTCAGCCAGGGCCAGAGCATGGGTGCAGTCCGAGGAGCCCTGCTCTCCAGGAGCCAGCCGGTGGGGTCGGGCTCAGGCGGCTGCACCCGGGAAGACGCCCCAGAACCCCGGAAACATTCCCAGCCTCGGCAGGGGTGGGTGCTCTCCCTGGGAGCCACAGACCCGGGTGGGACCGTGGGGTGAGGCACGGGGGCTCACTTGCGGCCCAGTGGCAGGTAGAGGGGGCTGCCTGCGGCCTCAGTCACAACCAGCCCCGCGGGGGTGGGGGCACCTGGGGGACCCTCCAGTGGCTGACCTCAGGCCACGGGGACGGGGTGGGTCCCCCAGCACAGGCTCAGCTCGGGGCCTCACCTTGCTCCAAGCCCTCCCTAAGCCCCGAGCCCACTTCCAGGCCCTTCTCTCTGGGGTCCCCCGGGGTCTGTACTCCCAGCCTCCTGGCCACCATCACCGTCACGCCCCCCAGTATCCACGGGAGGTTGGTTCCACGGGATGGAGGGGGAGGGGTGGTGCCTCAGCTTGAGTGACAGCACCTCGGACCAATCATGGGTGCCCTATCTCTTCCAGATGGCAGGTGGGCACTTACCTAGGGTACCACCCCAGCCAATTTCAGGCGATTTCAGAAGGTTCCCATGAGTCACTGGGCAGCTGGTGGCGACGTGGGTGTGAGTCAGCAGCTCCGGGTGGGGCCCCGCTCCGTGGCAAGGCTGGGGCAGTTGCTGGGGCCACACCTCGGCTTCTGAGGGCCTTTCTGGGAAGGGTTTTCCTGCGGGGAGAGACCCACAGAGAGACACTCGTGTCCTCGTTCAGGGGGATGCAGAGGCAGCTGGGGCAGTCAGCCCCACACTGACAGTGGACGCACTGATGGAGGGAAGTACAGAAGTGGGGGGCTGTGGGACCCCCACCACAACCTTCACACTTAACCTCTCCTGGAGCTGCTCAAGGGGAGCATCAAGGCTGATTAAAAATAAATAAACAAATAAGAGACAAAGGAACCCAGCCATGTGCTGGGAATAACCCCTGAGCTCCACCTGGGTTCAACCTAGAAACCAAAAAATAATCATAAAGTAAAAAGGAGAGAAGCAAAAGGCAAGATTCCCTAGGAGTCACCGTCAAAGCAACGAGAGGGGCGAGGGATAGTGCAGGAGGCAAAGTAACCAGCCCGAATGCTCCCCCAGGTCAAAGACTAATAAATGAATAAATGAACTGGGAAAGAAACTTGATATGGATTTTAAGAGTAATTTATGCCACTCGAAATAGTAGTTTATAGCAATCACCATTGCCACATGCAATCAACACGCAACTCACCTTTTCCTGGGGGAAACTCAGTTGGGGAAACCTGGTATAAAGGTCCAGCCACCGAGTCCTGGGACTCCAGCACCTCCAGGCTGATGTCCGTGATGGACAC
This sequence comes from Sorex maritimensis, assembly GCA_030324115.1. NCBI lineage: Eukaryota > Metazoa > Chordata > Mammalia > Eulipotyphla > Soricidae > Sorex > Sorex maritimensis. Next base: position 22,233 of record JASTTN010021391.1, on the reverse strand, counting down.
GGGGCTGATGTTTGTGATGTACATGCAGTTGATGTCCACAATGGACAAGGGACTGATGTCCATGATGGACATATGGCTGATGTCCGTGATGGACACAGGGCTGATTCCATGATGGACATGGAGTGGATGTCCGTGATGGACATCGTCCGCTGGCCTTCTGCGGCCCCAGAGCACCGTTTCCCAAGTGTGCTCCTGGCCGGAGGCCACCTACAGGTCTGCTGGGGACGGAGACAGCAGCACAGCGACTGGACTGACCAGTCCCACGCCCGAGTTCCCTGAAGGATGGCTAGGAACCCGGCTGGGCTTTCCACATCCTCCACATCGTCGCCTTTTCTTTGTGCATCATTTTTCATTTCGTCTTTCCTCTCCCCTTTGGTCGTTGTTGTAGTGGTGAGTTGCCGTGAGGCGGTGGGTTCCCGGCTCTAGTGCTCGCGTGGGAGGTGGTGCAATGAGACCCAGGCCTGCTTAAATGCTGGGCTCGTGAGAGGGAATACAGAGGGTGTGTGTTCAGGACTGTACTGGGGTGCCAGGGACGGAATTCACAGCCTCGCCGCCTGCAAAGCAGCTCTGTGGGGGGCGTCTTCCCAGCCCCACGGTGCCGCTCCCACGTGCCCCGGCTCCTGCTTAAGAGTCTCCTTGTTGTCTGTCAGCTCCCTGCTGCCCTCCGGGTCGCCCCTCAACTCTCCCAGTCAAGGAACCCACCTCTGCCCATGTTGTCCCAGTCGGTTCAAGACCGCCATAGGCCGGTGGGTGGTCAGAGCAGAAGAGCAGGTAGGTGACGGTGCAGGAACCCCGGCCTGAGGAGCGAGTGGGTGGGGTCAATCCGCTGAGTCCACCCATGTCCCCTGCACACACGTCGCAGTGACCACGCCTGAGAGCATGTCCCTGCGTGCCGGCTCGCTCCAGCTGTCCAAGTGCTGCATGAGATCATGGGGTGTCTGTCCATTGTTCTGAGGTCTGCCCTGCCTCCCTCTCCCCACCCGCACTGGCACCCCTCCCCTATAGTAAGCCTGTGAGACATTTGATGGGGTTCAAGTTAGTAGGCAACCAATCTTAGAGGGAAATACTCTTTTTATACACGTGTGTGTGTGTGTGTGTGTGTGTGTGTGTGTGTGTGTGTGTGTGTAAAAGCACGAAAGGCTCAACCTTTAACAACATGTTATTGATCTCTCATAGAAGGGCTTAATGGCCCCTGGGCGATACACAACAATCTTCACAGCTTTGCTCTAAGGATACTTTTCTGTAGCATTTTCAGCAGTTTTTCATAACAAACAATACAAAATATATTATTTCGGTTCTGCTTTGGGGCAGGGATTGGAGTTCAGGATGGAAACACCTGAAATATGGTGGTGGGAAGGTGTCATGGTGGTGGGATTGGTGTTTGACTAGTAAATATAATCAAATATTGTGAACTACTTTATAAAATAAAAAGTAATTTTTAAAAAAGCGACCATGAGAGGCGCTTCCTGCCCTGCACACCATCTATTTGTCTTCAGCTAATTTCCTCGGAACCCACGGGAAGCCCGCCCTGAACTACGGTGATTGGACCTGGAGCGCAGCGGGTGCCCGGGTCTAGCCAATGAGCGTCCTGTTTGCCACGTGTCTGACCAATGAACAGCCTTGTTGCACAGCTGGCCAATGAGCTCCTTTGTGTGCTGCGCAGCTGGCCAATGAGCGCCCTGCTGCAGCTGGAGCGGCTGTGATGCGGGAAGAACAAATCTCAAGTCTTGGCGAGGCTGCACAGGTCCCCGGGCACATGGGAAACGCTGCCAGCGGGACGGGGCGTGCACGCGGAAGCCCCCCTGCAGGGGCAGAGCTGATGGAGGAGGAGCGGGGAGCATGGGGCGGGAAGCAGGAAGGCGGGGGGTCCAGCTGCACCCGAAGTGGCCCCGCCGCATCTCTTCCCTCGGGTCGCAGACCTGCGTGCTCCCTTTGGCGCCAGCCAGCTGGGGCTGCACTTCTCGCTTCAGGCCCATAGTTACAGCTCGTGGATTTAAAGAACAGCCGTGCGTGTGGCTAAGAGGCAGGATAATTGTCCCAGGCCAGGCTCCAGGGAGGCGGAGGCCGACCCGGGGGCCTCCCCCGCCCAGGGCAGCGCGGCTTCTGCACCTTCAAGGACATCCTCTCAGGCTTGTCTCTCTCTTGGTTTCCTTCCACCGTCTGGCGCTTAAGTCACAGCCAAGGGCTCCTGCTCACCGGGCAGAAACCCCGGCACTGCTAGCCTAGACCTAGGCTCTCGAGGGAGCCAGGAGTGCTGGCTTTTACAGCCACCGGGGCTGGACTGGGACTTCCGGCCCTGAATGGGCAGGTCAGTCTCTGACAAGCCTGGCCGGCCCAGAATGCAGCTAACGGAGCGTCCATGCAGGGGGCCAGAAGTACAGGAGTGGGCCGACCTGCGCCTTGATTGGAAGTTCGGGTCTTCCGGGATAACGCGTTGGATTCAGAAATGGCCTTTGCTACCGCTGGGGCTTCTGGACCAGGTCAGCAACTGGCAGGGAGCCAGGAAAGTGGGTGCCGGCCTCCTGCTGCCCCCCAGCCCGGCCAGCACAGTGGGCGGGGCAGGAGCGGCCTCTGCCTTGTCTCCTGGGCACTGGGCGGGCAGAGGGGCAGAGGGAGACAGACCTGCACCCCCACCCGCCCGCCTGGAGTGGTCACTCGGGGTGGCCTAGGCCTCCGGCTCGGGGAGCAGCAAGGAGTCTTAGCTTACACAGCCGCGGGCTGGACTGGGGACTCTGGCCTGGGCCTCCCGTGCTGCTTCCTCCCGGGTGATGTGCATCCCTTTCCCCTCTGCTTCTCCCTCTGGGGACACTGGTGATGGCCTTGGGGGCCCTCTTGCTAATCCTGGATTGTGCCACTGTCTCAGTGGCCCTCGTGCAAGGTGCTTTCCTGACTCAGGTGCACGCTCAGGCTCTTTGGAGCTGCTCTCTGCGGTGGGCTCGGTCCCATGCCGTCTCTCGCACAGGCGGAGGGAGGGGCCTCAGGAAACGTCTTTCTTCTCCTGCCCTCCCTTCAGGCTCCAGCCCCGAGCGCCAGGAGTCTCAGCCGCCGCCCCCCTCCCCCCACGCCACTGCTCACCTGGGCTGCAACCTCTTTGGAACCCCACTCCTTTCTCTCTGCTTAGACCTACGCCTGCGGGCCACCGCGTGCTTTCTTTAGCGTTGCTGGTGGTTTGTCTTCCAACAGGGTGCATTGTAACCCAGGGAGCTGTATGGTAGGGTGAGGCTGAACCGCCTGGTGCCCACCCCAGCCACTGGTAGGTGGGGATGCGGAGGGCGCCCGAGGCCTGAGGTCCGGGAAGATTAGCGGGAGGATGGGCAGCTTGGCAGCGGGTGGAGCCCGGGGTAGGTGGTTATCCTTCTGGCCCGTGGCCCCCGTGCCGGCCTCTGTTGGTGCTCAGACGGCTGGGGCAGGTTGCAAAGGGGTCAGAGGAAGCGTAGACCGGCTGGGTTCAAAAGTGGGGCTTGTTGGCAAGCAAACAGCTTCGGCTGGGCAGGCCAGAGCCGAGGGTGGACGGCAGCGCTGGAGGGAGCGAGTGTGGCTTTGGTTGATGCAGCAGAACTGGGTGATGAGACAGCCCACACACTCTCTGGCTGCTTCTCAGGAAACTCGGACACAGCCATGGGGGGGAACGGCGAGGACGCACAGCTGAACATGCAGCGGGCACATGTCACATGTACAACAAATGAGGAGAAATGTCACTGGGCGTGTCCTGAGGGTGGCAGTGGGCAGGAAGGGGATCGGAGACTGGGAGGGCTTCACCGCCACTGTCTCCACTGGCCGGGACTGTCTGGCCAGGGCTAGAGTCTGCATCAGTGTAAAAGTGTGGGTTTGGGGGCAGAGTGATAGCACAGTGGGTAAGACACGTGCCTTGCACACGCCAACTGAGGTTGGATTCCTAGCATCATGAATGGGACCCCAGCACCGCCAAGAGTGATCCCTGAGCACAGAGCCAGGAGCAAGCCCTGAGCACTGCCGAGCGTGGCCCAAAAGGCCAAACAAAAAGGGGGTTTTGTTTGTTTGATTTTTGGGTCACACCCTGCACTGCTCAGGGCTTTCTCCCGGCTCTGTGCTCAGGGCTCCTTGGCAGGGCTTGTTCCCTGAGAGGGGGGCTGGGGATCGAATCCAGGTGGGCTGCATGTAATGCAAACGCCTTACCTGCTGTACTATCTCTCCAGCCCCAAAAAGTGTTCTTAAAGTTCTGTTTGGGTCCAATTGGGGTCAAAGAATGTACGCAGATGGCTTCCTTCAGGGAGAGAAAGGATCAGCCGTCCACACTACAAGCCTCGGGCCAGTGTGGTTTTGTTTCTGTGGTCACTCCTGGCTCTGCATTCAGAAATTACTCCTGGCGATGCTTGGGGGACCATATGGGATGCTGGGAATCAAACCCGGGTGGGCCACGTGCAAGGCAAACGCCCTACGCCCTATGCTGTCGCTCCAGCCCAGGACCCGTGTGTTTTAGCTTGGCCTAACCCCGGAGTGTCCTGCTAAGTTTTCAAAGCGAAAAGAGAAGGGGCAGAGTTGAGGGAAGCTTTGATAAATGTCAGGTATTATTATTGCTACAAGATAGTATCCAGGGATATGGAACGACTTCTGGTGCCCTCTCCCTGACTGTGGCCTCCGTCTCAATGGGCTGGGACCCCTGAACGCCTCTCCAGGTGGGTTCCATCCTAGCGGTAAAAACTCTTCTCTCTGGTCTGCTGACGCCCCAGCTAGAAGTCCTGGATGAGGGCGGGGAAGTGGGCGTGGCTCGACGGTAGGGATGAGGGCGGGGAAGTGGGCGTGGCCCGATGGTGGGGCGTGGCGATATGGGTCAAGAGAGACGGGATTGGAGCGGGCACGGGAGGGGCGTGGTTAGAGGCAGGACTGGCGTGTTTGCAGGGGCGTGGCTAGAAGCGGAACCGGTGGCCGGAGGCTGTTTGGGGCGTGGTGGGCGGGGCTGGGACGGCGCCAGCCCAGGTGCAGGCTGGGTCTCGCGGCCGCGGAACTGTGGGCAGGCTGGGCTTTGGCATTCCCTCCGCCCGTGCTCGAGCCCTCTCTGTGGCTTTACTCTGATCATCTTCCTCCCTGCAGCCGGTTCCTACCCTTGCTGCAGTCCTGGATGAAAACTCTGTTTGTCTCATCAGGCCCGCAGCCCTGCCTCTGCGGCTCCGTCCCTTTCTCTCTCGGAAACAATAGCCAGGGCATAGTAACTGTAACAGCTGAAGGTGCCCGAGCCCTGCTGGTTGGGCTTCGTGTTCAGTGCTCTGGGGTGGATTAACTCCTTTCACATCACGCTCTCTCTCTCTCTCTCTCCTCTCTCCCCCCACTCCCAGTTGCTTTTAGCAGCTGTTTCTTTTTTTTTGGGGGGGGGGTCACACCCGGCGATGCTCAGGGGTTACTCCTGGCTCTGCACTCAGGAATTACTCCTGGCGGTGCTCAGGGGACCCTATGGGATGCTGGGAATCGAGCCCGGGTCGGCCACGTGCAAGGCAAACGCCCTCCCCGCTGTGCTGTCGCTCCAGCCCCAGCTCTGTTTCTTCTTTGATGAAGCTGAGGGCCTGGGAAGTTTAAGCAACCGAAGGATTATTCCTCTCTCGTGCAATAAATCCCAGGTGAGTAAAAATGAATCACAGAGGGGCTGGAGCAATAGCACAGTGGGTAGGGCATTTGCCTTGCACACGGCCAACCCGGGCTCGATTCCCAGCATCCCACAGGGTGCCCTGAGCACCGCCAGGAGTGATTCCTGAGTGCAGAGCCAGGAGGAATCCCTGTGCATCGCCGGGTGTGACCCAAAAAAGCAAATAAAAAAAGAATCACAGGAAGCCCACAGCCTCACAGACTTTACAAGTGAAACAACGGATGATTTTCCCTTATGACAAAGCAACATCAGGAAAATGCAGAATTTCGCACCAAGAGAAAGTTAAAAATCACTCCTGGTCTCCTGTTTTGATCTCTCTATGCCATCGCGGGAACTGAATTTGAGCCCTGGTTTTTGATGACTTCCAGGCCTCTGGGCCTCCCTGTTTGGATATTTACGTTGCAGCTAGTTTTCCCAGGATTACAATATTTGGCAAATTCTCTTAAACAAGAGCTTGGCCCGTTTATTTCCTCGGGACATGTGGTAGGTTCTGAGCCGCTTCGCATCCACAATGCTGGTTCCCAGGCCAGGCTGGAAGGCTCCTCCCTCCCTCGTCTCCTCACCAGCTCTGGGACTTTCAGTTGGTTTGATTTTGATTTTGGGGCCACACCTGGCTGTGCTCAGGAATTGCTCGTGGCTCTGTGCTCAGGAATTACTTGTGGCTCTGTGCTCAGGAATTGCTCGTGGCTCTGTGCTCAGGAATTGCTCATGGCTCTGTGCTCAGGAATTGCTCATGGCTCTGTGCTCAGGAATTGCTCGTGGCTCTGTGCTCAGGAATTACTCCGTCTCTGTGTTCAAGGGATTCTTTGGGCACCAAGGACCGAACACCAGTTTCCACGCCCAAGGCCAGTGCCCTCCTGTTGTACGAGCTCTCCGACCCCCCCTCCACGATTCCTGGCTGTTGTTTTCAAATGCTTGTCTCTCCTCTGCCTTTAAAGATCACCAATGACTTAGACTTAGGCTATTAAACAATAAAAAACTGGGGGCGGGGGGTGACATACCCGGCAGTGCTCAGGGCTTTCTCTGCTGCACTCGGGGATCATCCTGGATGGTGCTCAGATAACCGTGCAGGGGTGCTGGGGATCGAACCCAAGTCGGCCACTCGGAGGCCAGCATCCTCCCCGCGTACCACTGCTCCGGCCCCTTAAACTTGGGTTCTTGAGGCAGCGCCTGGCCCGGGGGAGTCGGGCACAGGTTGCTGGGCCCCTGTTTCCTTTCCCCTCCTGCAGGTCCTTCGGCGGTTTCCCAGCTGTCCACCAGCTCTGCCAGCTAGAGGCGCCTGCAGTCAACAGGCGGCCTGGACAGAGGGGCTGGGGCTGGGCTCCTAGCTCCCCGCGCGGGCCAGCAACGGCTTGCAGAGCGGGCAGGGCGAGCGTGCCGCCCACGGCCGCCCAAGGCCGCGCTCCTGCACTAGGCATTTCCCTCTCTGGGCGTGAGAACCGGGATGACAAACGCCACTTAGAGGGAGACACGTGACACCAAGCCCCCAAAGTCACGGACACTCGCCTGTGTCAGGGTGGGGAGGGGGCCAGGGTTCCTCCCGGGCCCCACCCGGCAGCGGCCGGTCCTGGGGCCCAGGGGGCTTGGGATTGCCTCCCCGCTCCAGGCTCTCCCTCCCCAGGACAGCCCCCCCACTTCTCCCTGACTCCCGAATACACCCCGGAGAGCAGGGCGGGGGCGGCCACTCCCCAGAGTCCACGGGGGCGGTGGCCTGGCCGTGTCTCTGTCCACTCACGCCACCCTGGGGCCTCGGGGCTCTGGAGGCCTGGCTGGCGCCCTCACGTGGGGCACTGGGTCCAACCACACCCAGAGCAGAAGGCCCTCCCGGGGCTGCCCCCACCCAGCCCCCCCGCCTGGCCTGTGGGAGCGGGCCGGGTCCCCCGCTATTTCCTGAGGCGGGAAGGTCTCTTGGAGCTGGGGAGTGAGGGGTCGGGCCGTGCCCACTGCGGCCAGTGTGACAGCCGAGCCCCGGGGTCTGCGGGGGAGCGGAGGGGGCCTGACGGAGGGTGCTGCTGCCCGCGTGTCCAGCCCAGCCGCCCACCCTACCCCGGCGCTGCCCACGGAGCTCCCGCTCAGCAGGAAGACACTGCCCCCTCCTGGCCAAGGCGGATAGGCGCGGGACGAGGGACAGGGCCAATGTGAACTTCATTACGGGGAACAATGGGGTCCCCGGAGACCAAAGGACAAACCAGGGCATCCGGCATCCAGAACGGCGGGAGGGAGGTCGCCGGCGGCCTCGCCGAGAGATTTATGCTCTGGCTGCGGGTGAGAGCTCGCACCCAGCATTGCACAACCCAGGATGTTACTGGTACAGGCTGTCCCCTGGAGACACAGAGCTCAGGGTGTCCAGAAGAGCAAATGTGTCTCCAAAGACCTGGTGGCACCGGGGGTGGGGGGGTGGGGGGGCCTTGGCAGAGGCAGAGGCAGGAGCCCCCGCCGCGCTCCCTGGGCCGAGGGCACATACTGACTTCTCGCTCCTCGCCCACTGGCAGGTGCTGGATGAGCCGGCAGGAAGAGCAGGTGCCTGCGGGGTTCCCCACAGAGGCCGGGGCCGGCTCCCTCTTCCACAGGCGAGTCCTGCTCCCAGCCGCCCCTAAGATCTCCCGGGAAGGGGTCCCGGGAGCAAATGGGGCGGAACGCCGAGAGTGCGTGGGACCACTGCCCCAACTCTCATCTCCGGGACGAGCCGGTACCAGGCATGTGTGTAAGAAAATCCCCCAAGGTCCCACCGCCCCGGGACCAGAAAATGCCTGTGCAAGTTCCCTAGAGAGGCCATGCGGGTCAGGTGGGGGAGGAAGATGGGAGTTAGATGGGGGAGGCACATGGGGGTCAGGTGGGGGAGGAGTATGGGAGTCAAATGGGAGTCAGACGGGAGAGGCACATGGGGGTCAGGTGGGGGAGGAGTATGGGAGTCAGATGGGAGGCAGATGGGGGAGGCACATGGGGATCAAGTGGGGGAGGAGTATGGGAGTCAGATGGGGAGGACTATGGGGTCAGATGGGGGAGGAGTATGGGAGTCAGATGGGGGAAGCACATGGGGTCAGGTGAGGGAGGAGTATGGGAGTCAGATGGGGGAGGCACATGGGGGGTCAGATGGGAAGGACTATGGGGGTCAGATGGGGGGGACTATGAGAGTGAGGTGGTGGCCCATGCGGGAATCATGGGAGTCGGCCGCAGAGACACGGCTGAGCCAGGGTCCCTGTGCCCACTGTCTCCCTGGATTGTGACTGGGAGTTGCTGACAGATCTGGCCACTGGGGCCTCTGCCTGGCACTGGACTGGCCGGCATGGGACTGAGCTGGAGAAACTGTGACCACGGAGGAGGTTCAAGTGCAGACGCAAAGCTCCCGTCGGGGGCCCTGCCCTGCTGGTGCGTCCCCCCGGCAGGGACCCCTGCCCGATCTCGAGGGGAGGGCTCGCAGGGCTGGCTCCAGTCCCCTCACTAATTACGGGGGGACATTCCGTCCTGGACGGAGAAACTTCTGTAATCTGGGTTGTAAACCGTCCCTTTGAATCTGCTCCCGCGCCCGCTGTGATTATAATAATAAACTGCGCGGGCACAAGAAGGCTTTCATCCAGCCTCAGAGGCGTCAATAAAGACGCCCTAATTATGCAGCTCCGCAGCCCCCCGTGCCCTCCCGAATGGGGAAACCGAGGCAAAGGAGGTCAGTGCCTGGCCCGCGGCTATGGCTTCTCGGGGCCACTGAGAAGCTGCAGTTGTGCGGTGACCCGCCCCGTCCATCACGGCGGCCCCTCGGGACTCACCACCGGCCCCAGCGTCTTGGGACCCCGGGGGGCTGAGACCGGCTCCCGCACGGCCCCTCAGTCACGCCGCAAGAGCAAAACAAAACAGGCCAAACACGGGACCCGGGGGCCACTGGCCACGGTCGGAGAGCTTGTCCTCCTCTCAGCACCCGCCCCATCTCTGTCTCTGCTGTCTCCATCTCTCTGTCTCTGTCTCTACGCTGTCTCTGTCTCTCTGTCTCTGTCTATCTCCATCTCTCTGTGTCTCTGTGCTGTCTCTGTCTCTGTTTCTCTCTGTCTCTGTCTCTGTCTCTCCTGAGAAGGGGGCGTGTGGCTGCACTGGGGTCTGTCCAGCACCGACGGCCCAGCGCCCTTCTTTATTTATCTGGGAGAGGAGACACGTCGGGGGTCTGGGCTGTGGGTGCGGGTCCCTCCCTGCGGGGGCCCCCGTCTCTCGCCCGAGGGAGCCCTCGCCCTGAGTTGAGCAGCAAACCGAGTCTGCCCCGTGTGGGTGGCGCCTGGCCCGGCCCCCGGGTGGGGGGTCATGACTAGGAGTCCCCTGTGTTCTCAAGCTGCTCAGAGCCTGCCCCAGCCCCCAGCCCGCGGGGAGCACAGAGCCCGGAGCCCTGGCTGTGTCCACGGCTCTCGCTTCTGGTCCCCGGGACCCCAGAGACCCATGCCACGGGGATTCACAGGGGATACTGGTCACTAACGGGTGCCCAGGTGAGGGCCTCTGATGACTCCTGCAGAGGTGCTCCCAGTGGGCAGTCTCAGGAGGTGCTGCTGAGCCCGGCCCTGGCGGTGCCCATGAGCTTGACCCTGCCGGATCCTCCCAGAGCCTTAGGAAAAGGTGCTGGTAACTGCTCCGTTCGGTAGCAGAGGGCATTGGGCTCAGAGAGGCTGCGTGTCCACCCCCAGGCCACACAGCAATGAGCTGGTGACCCTGAAGAAGGAGCCGTCCCCCCACTAAGGCCATGGGCCTTGCTGAGCACTGCCCGCACGGCCTGGCAGGCACTTGAGTCTCCAACTGACACCAAGCGTCTCTGGACTGAAACAGAACTCAGAAGTGACTTTCCAGCACCCTCCCCGCCCGACACCTCATGGACACTGAGCACGGCCCGGGGTGCGGCGGGGTCGGGCCAGGGGGTCACCCAACTGCAGACTTCAAGAGGCTCACTCGACTCTGGACCTTTAACTGTGGCAAAAAGCAGCGACAACTTCAGCTTTCTGGTGCTGTTGTGCATATGCAAATATGCACAGACAGATACGCACGCACGTACACACACACACACACACACACGGAGGCACACACTCAGACACAGACAAACATGCATACATGCATGCACACGCATGCACACAGACACATAACATACATATGTGTGCACAGAGAAATGGAATAGCCAACCCCGACCAAGTTCACACGCTGAATACCGTGAGGTCTGGAGGATGTTTCAATAAGAAATTATTTGGATTTTGTGTTATTATTATGAGCTCATTCACTTTTACTTTTTAGACCTCCACCTTCTTCTTGCTCCTAGCATGGTTCACAACGTGGTCTGTATTTCGCACCAGTGACTGGGTTGGAAAAGGCAGAGGTGAGAATTGTGAGTGGCTGGGACAATGCACACAGCCAGGCCGTGCAAAGGCCCTGGGGTAGGGGCCACCTTGTTACATTTTAAAACACAGATGCACTTGACAAGCCTTGGGTGAGAGCCCCTTTCTGCTGGGGTCGGGGGAGCAGGCACGCATGGGGGTTGCTTAGAGAACCGAAACGCTCACCGTTGCCTCACGGGTGATAAGGAACCAAGGAACCAAGAGAGAAGCAAATGTCCGGGAGAGAGAAGGACCATGAAGCAGGTCGGGGAGAAGGCCCGAGGAGGAGGGACCTGCTCCTTGTGGGCAGCCAGGAGTCTGAGCACCGAGGGACAGCAGTGCCCAGTCGGGGCTCAGAACATGGCTCCCCGGGCCGGCCTGTGCGGAGAGCCTGCACAGCTTTGGACAGTGACACACGCCGAGAGCCCCTCCGGCTCCCCGTGACATTGGGCCCATGAAGCCAGAGGCTCAGCGGCAGCCGGCGACCAGCCCGCCTGCCTCAGCCCAGACTCACGACGGCCTGTCAGTGCCCAGAGCTCTCTGGCCTTGGCCGGGACCGGCTGGCCTCTGGCTTTCTTCCTCCTCTCCTTTTTTTTTTTTTTTTTTTTGCTTTTTTTGGGGTCACACCTGTGTAAAAACACAAAAAAGAAAAGAGGGCCCAGCGGGGCTCTATCTCTCCCGCTGCCACTGCCTGCGTTCAGTAGTCTCACACCGCTTCCCCACCCCGGGGAGGCTGATGGCGATGATGAGGCAGGCGAAGGAAGGAAGAAGGCCAAACTGGTGGCTTGATCAGTTTATTTCGTTCTCTTTCTCTGCTTCTTCTGAGTCTGGCCCCCTCTGCCCCACAGTCTTAGTTTATATAGCAAATTACATAGGGCGGTGGCACAAAGATGGGTTGAACATCAACAAATCAACAAAGAAGGGTAAGACCATTTCTTGAGATTAACAAAATCTCATCTAAGGAAATCTCATCTAAGGAGATCCACTCAAGGGTGTGTCAGGGTGTGAGCTAGTAATCTGCTTAAACAGTTACAGTAAATCTACTTCTAATATTTCTAACACTGTTATTCTGTATGAGCACAGTAAGAGATATAAAGTTTGGTTTTTCCTGAGGACATCTCCAGACCACAGTCCTCAGGCCAGGTTAGTCTTCCTAACCCCAGCAGGGTCCTAGTCTCGTCGTTACCTTTGGATCATGACAGCATTGTCCATGATCATGCCCTCAACTTATAGTTGAGTATTGTGGCACTTTGGCCTGGCCTATCTCCTCGATGCCAGGGTAGCACATAACTCACCGCTTACCCTGGATCCGTCCTGTCCCTTGTCGGGATCCTGCTTTTAGGGTGCTAGGAACTGAGGGCAACTTGAGTTAAGAAAGCAGATGCCCAGGAGTAAATATTATTGGAGTCAATCAACTCCCAAGTTACAAGCACAATATTGTCTTCCTGTGTCCATACAGAAAGGACATTGCTTTAAGGTAAACTATGTTCCCTAAGGCAAGGCTAAAAGGACAAACCCCATGTTATCCTACAACACCCAGCGATGCTCAGGGGTGACTCCTGGCTCTGCACTCAGGAATCACTCCTGGCGGTGCTCGGGAGACCCTATGGGATGCTAGGTATCGAACCCGGGTCAGCCGTGTGCCAGGCAAACGCCCTCCCCACTGTGCTCTCACTCCGGCCTGCTTCCTCCTCTCCTGAGGTGCCAGGCGGGGCGGAGAGGAGCCTGCAAGGGAAGGAGCAGCAAACACAACACCTCTCACGGGGAGTGGAGCCACTGCTACCTGTCTGGGAAGCATTTGCCGCCTCAGCACAAATTGTGAATCGCACAGAAAGATGGCCCCCTCCCCTCTGTCCCCTTCCCCCCAGCATCCCCGAGGGTCCGACGCGCTGCAGGGTCCTGGCGGGCCCTGCGGGACTGCAAACAACCATCTCGTCTCCCGAGTGCAAACAAGCCCGTCCTGCTCCTCTCCTTCGCTCCGCGCCGTGATCGGCCTCCCGTGGGTTTGCCAATGTGCTTCCCGGTTACTCACCCTCTTCCCCGAGCGGCCGTGAGTCAGGAAGCGCTGGGCACTGCTGACACATCCCCAGCTCAGATTTGTGGGAGTCCTGATTCTTATCTTCCCCAAACATTTCCTGAACGATATGCAAAACCTTATCTGCCGGCCTGTGGAGGCTTTTGTGCCTACTTGGAGGCGGGGCGGGGGCACTTGGGGAGTCGGGGCGGGGGTTCCAGGCCGGGCTCAGGTGGGGGCCAGTTCTGACCCAGGCCAGGGGACAGCGAGTGTGTCTGCACCTGAGACTCCTTCCTCCCTGCCCCCCCCCCCCCCCCCCCCCCCCCCCCCACCGCTGTGCCCACGACGGGCGCGGCCTTGGCCGTCCCACCCAGGGTTCCGCAGAGCTCGGAGCCCTTGGGTTTATCTGCCTGTGGCACAGGCTGGCATGGGATTATTATTTTTTGTTGTTGTTAGTTTTAGGGCCACACCCGGCGATGCTCAGGGGTTCCTCCTGGCTCTGCACTTAGGAATCACTCCTGGCGGTGCTCAGGGGACCGTATGGGATGCCGGGGATCGAACCCGGGCCAGCCACATGCAAGGCCAGCGCCCTCCCCGCGGTGCCGTGGCTCTGCCCCTGAGCATGTGATGATTTCTAGGGTAGAGGTAAAATGATGTGGCTTCCAAGAGGAGCTTCCTGGGCTTGGGCCTTGGCCGGTTGGATGATTGTTCACTCTGGGAATTGCCAGCTGCCATAGTCAGAGAACATTCTAGCAGCTCTGCAGAGCAGCTCACAGGAAAAGGAAGTGGAGGTGGAGGCCTAGGGCTCCCACGGCCAGGCACGAAAGAGCCTGTTTCAGAGCAGGCGCCACGGCCAGCTCCACCACACCTGGCCGGCTTCATGAGTTTCCAAGCTCACTGTCCAGCCAGACTGACTCCTCCTCCTCCCCTCCTCCTCCTCCTCCTCCTCCTCCTCCTCCTTCTCTTCTTCTTCTTCTTCTTCTTCTTCTTCTTCTTCTTCTTCCTCTTCCTCCTCCTCCTCCTCCTCCTCCTCCTCCTCTTCTTCTTCTTCTTCTTCTTCTTCTTCTTCTTCTTCTTCTTCTTCCTCCCCCTCCTCTTCCTCTTCCTCCTCCTCCTCCCCCTCCTCTTCCTCTTCCTCCTCCTCCTCCTCCTCCTCCCCTACCCCTCCTCCTCCTCATTTTCCTCCTCTTCCTCTTCTTCTTCCTCTTCTTTCTCTTCTTCTTCTTCTTCTTCTTCTTCTTCCTCCTCCTCCTCCTCCCCCTCCTCCTCCCTCTCCCCCTCCTCCTCCTCCTTTTCCTCCTCTTCTTCTTCCTCTTCTTCCTCTTCTTCTTCTTCTCCTTCTCCTTCTCCTTCTCCTTCTCCTTCT
>JASTTN010021390.1:52510-80350 GCA_030324115.1 Sorex maritimensis | reverse complement strand
CTGTGAGGTTAGGTTACTTATGTGGGCTCACTATTCCTTCCTGAGGAACGCTTGTAAAGCTATAAACTTTTCTCTTAACACAGCTATTGCCATGTCTCATAAGTTCTGGTAACTCGAGTCTTCATTTTAATTTATTTCCAGGAATCTTTTGATTTCCTCTTTGATTTCCTTTCGAAACCACTCATTGTTCAGTACTGAGCTGTTTGATTTCCAGGTATTTGATTCGATTTTCTGTTTGTGTGTGTGATTCATTTCTATATTCAGCACATCATAGTCTGAGAAGATCATTGATACAATCTCTATCTTCCTAATTTTATAGAGCTATGTTTTGTGGCCCAGCATGTAGTATCTTGTAGAATGTCCCATACACACTTGAGAAGAATGTGTATTCAGCTTTTTGAGGATGAAATGTCCTGTATATAACTACTAAGCCCCTTTCTTTCATTTCTTTTCTCATATAAAGAATGTCTTTGCTAAACTTGAGTCTGGTTAATCCCTGGAGCGGTGATAAAGCGGTGCTGAAATTTCCCATGAGTATTGTGTTGCTATCAATGTCTTTCTTCAAGTTTATGAGTAGTTGTTTTAAATATTTTGTTGGTCCCTTATTAGTTGCATATACATTTAGGAGTGTACATTCTTCCTGATGTACAGATCCCTTGATCAATAAGAAATGACCTTCATTGTTTCTTGTGACCATCTTCAGTCTGAATTCAATGCGGTCTTATTCCAGAATAGCCACCCCAGCGTTTTTGGTACTGATACTGGAAATTATTGTTTAATTGTTGCCTAACCACAGTTACCCTAGACACTTGCCAAAACACCTTTGTTTGGTAACTAAGTAAGATTCTTTTCTGAGGCCGAGCACATATGTCACACGAGCACATGTGTCGCCCGCATCTCCCCTCTTGAGATGTGTATTTTCATGCTTTCATACTTTTGTGCCTAAAGCTCAGTTATGTGGAGGAGCTTCCACCACCCTTGGAGAAGCCCGCATTCTCTCTTGAACGCATTATTCGTACCTCTATTTCCTTTTCTTATCCCTTACTCCTAGCCTCAAAAGCCTCTAAATAAAATCTTTTTTCTCCAAAAAAAAAAAAAAAGATTCTTTTCTTAAACAATTAGGCATGTACTGCTTATGCAATCAAACCCTATATAAACTGCTTGCTGCCTGAAGTCGGGGTCATTATCAATAGACCAGTCTGTGGGTGAGATAGTTGACCTCAGCATAGTAGAATAAAACTCCTTCTGCTTTTACATTATCGATTTAGTGTTTCTGTCTGTCTCGCCGATGGAATCCAAAATTCTGGGCTTAACATTTGTAGGCTCATCTGGGAATGCTGAGTGCAAAGGCAGACAGACCACTTTTGGTATAGGAGTTTCAATTAAGAAGACCCTCAGACGCTGAGGGGCAATCTTGTTGAGATCAAGAGACCTGACTAAGGGGAGTGTGCAGACGTCCAACTAAAGGGGATGCGTGGACGTCCAACTAAAGGGGATGCATGGACATTCAACTAAAGGGGATGTGTTGATGTCCAGCTAAAGGAGACGTGTGGATGTCCAATTAAAGGGGGTGCATAGGGGTCTGGGTAAGGCATTTGCCTTGCACGTGGCGAACCTGGGTTCGATTCCCAGCATCCCATATGGTCCCCTGAGCAACGCCAGGAGTAATTCCTGAGTGCAGAGCCAGGAGTGACCCCTGTGCATTTTCCAGGTGTGACCAAAAAAGCAAAACAAAAAAATTAATAAAGGGGATGCATAGACGTCCAATTAAAAGGATGCATAGATGTCCAACAATCGGTTGAAATGGGATGCATAGACGTCCAAAAGGGGCATAAGACCACCTCTAGGTGACCTGAAAGGTTGGAGGCCAAGTGTTGTGGGAGACATCTCTGACGATTTTTTTCTTTTTTTCAGTCTCCAGAAAGCAATGACAGTGCAGATGAAGACATTAGGAGAAGCCTCAGGAACTTGTGCACGTGGGCTGGTGTCTATCTTTGGTGTCTGTTTGTCTTCCTTGTGTTGTATTCTTTGGATTACTACGTGTGTGTTGATTGTGACTGTTGTTTTGTTATTCAATCCCTTTATCTGTGAATTTCTCAGAGGTCAGAATCAGTCGACCCTATTTTCCCTTGTGGCTGACCATGTCAGCGATTTCAGATCCAGGGGTAGCAACCTCTCAATAGACGTGAAGAAAGGTGAACTGATAACTCTGTGATCTGCAGAATAGCCAGAGTTCAACATTAGCTGATTAGCAGAAGATATTTTTGATCTGGGGACAATTCTGAAAAGTTAAATGTAAAATTTTCTTTCTAGGACCGGGAAGACACCCAAAATAGACTCCTTACACCCTTGTCTGGCAGGAACCAGTTAAGAGAACCCCTGACTGGTTAAAAACAAGAGTGTTGTGAAACAGTGAAGAGATAAAATTAGGCTATTTAGTTTAATAACAGAGGTATAGAAGCCATCAAAACAAAGTTTTCTCATGTTTTCATATACATTGATGCTGCTGGGCGCTGGAGCAATAGCACAGCAGGTAGTGCGTTTGCCTTGCATGCAGCCGATCCAGGTACAATTCCCTGCATCCCATATGGCCCCCTGAGCACAGCCAGTGGTGATTCCTGAGTGCATGAGCCAGGAGTAACCCCTGTGCATTGCATCTCCAGGTGTGACCCAAAAACCAAAAACAACAAACAAACAGACAAATACATTGATGCTGGTATTTAAAAGTTTGGTGATTACCGATTGGCTCTTTCTGTGTCTAAAAGCATGTTTGAAATGTAAAATTGTTAAAGTATCTGGTGTAAAAGCCTTGTAATTTGAGATAAATAAGAACTTTTAAAATTAAAAAAGGAGGTTTTCCTAAGTTTTATAAAAATTAATGGTTTATATTTATTTGTATTTTCCCTGGAATATTAGAATGTGAGTTCAAATTATTATGGAACATGAAAACAAATTTAAAGACTAATGGATTAAAATATGACTGTCGAGAACTTCTCTGCCAACCCATGGCCCCAGACCGCTGCCCCAGCTGGCGGCATGCCAATCCCTAGCACCGCAGCCATTTTCTCTTTCAGCCCAGATGTGTGACGACACCCTACCCGCCTTTCCCACGTCCCAGCCTGCGTCTTGGACTCAGCTATAGTTCGGCAAGTGGCATGGCCTAATCCTGAAGGGCGTGGCCTCGGCAAAAGTGGGCGTGGCCTCTTTGGGGGCTGCAGATATTCTCTTGAAACCCAGCAATCTGTTGTTTCATCTCAGTCTTCATTACCTATGTCATGTCCAAGAGTAACATCCTAGCTATCCAAAAAACAGTAGGACAGTAAGCCACGAGGCTTCACATACGGATTAGAGGAACATCTGAGAGGAAGGACATGTTCTAGAATGGGAAAATAAAAAGGCAACCACCATTGACCAAGCCCATTCAGAATCCTTTTTTGCAACAAGAGGGAACACGGATATTGATCTTGAAGGTCCCTCTTCCATACCACCACAACAACATTGAGAAACAACGCAAATCCCCACCACAAGGAGAGGACAATAAAAGGAGTCCAGAAACTTCAGTAGGAATTTCCTACAAACTTGATCTCTCTGATAAAGAATTCAGAGTTGAAATGCTGAAGACGTTCAATGAACTCAATGTAAAGATTGAAAAGGTATCAATTAAATTAAAGGAGGACCTGACAGAAACAATACAACAGACAGCCGAGAAAATACGGGAAGAAATGAGAGCAGAAATTAAAAAGCTACAGAAAGAAATGTCATGAATGAAGGATTCGGTAGATGAAATAAAAAACTCTGTGGTATCCTCAAAAATAGAATGACTACAGCAGAAAACAGAATCAGTGAGCTTGAAGATGAGCTGCAGGCAGCCTACAGGCATCAACAAACAATGGGAAGAGACCTCAAAATAGCTCTAGGGCTAATCAGAGTCCCAGGGGATGATTTCAAGAGGAACAACATTAGAATCATTGGAGTACCAGAAGGACAGGGAAGCAACCCCAATGAAAAAACCACAGTCAAAGAAATTATTGCTGAAAAGTTCCCATAGCTGGAGAATGCAGGCATCCAGATTCAAGGAGCCTGAATGGTGCCAGCTAAAAGAGACCCTGACAGGGGCTGGAGCAATAGCACAGCGGGTAGGGAGTTTGCCTTGCACGCGGCCGACCCGGGTTCAGTTCCCGGCATCCCATATGGTCCCCCGAGCACCGCCATGAGTAATTCCTGAGTGCATGAGCCAGGAGTAACCCCTGTGCGTTGCTGGGTGTGACCCAAAAAGCAAAAAAAAAGAGAGAGAGAGACCCTGACAGAAAAACTCTAAGACATATCATAGTTACAATGATGGACGTCATAGATAGAGACACAATACTGTAAGCAGCAAGGTCAAAGAAGGAAATCACATACAAAGGAGCACCCCTTAGATTCACAGCAGACCTATCAGGGGAAACCCTCCAAGCCCAAAGGCAGTGGTGGGATATAGTGAAAAAACTCAACGAAATGAACGCTTCACCAAGAATACTTTATCCAGCTAAATGCTCATTCAAACTCGAGGAAATGATACACTATTTTGTGGATAAACAACAGCTCAGGAACTTCATAGACTCAAAACCAAACCTAAAAGAAGGACTAAAGGGGCTTGTTCTGTAGGACAAGAAAACCCCGTACAAGCACAATAAACCCATACAGATAGATGGCGCAAAATCCCTTAACAATAATCTCTATCAATGTCAATGGTCTAAATTCACCAATTAAGAGACACAGAGTGGCAAAATGGATTCAGAGACTGAACCCAACATTCTGCTGCCTACAAGAAACACATCTGAGTAGCCAGAACAAACACAGATTCTAAGTCAAAGGTTGAAAAACAGTCCTGCAAGCAAACAACTCCCTCAAAAAAGCACTGGTGGCCTTACTAGTATAGGACAACATAGATTTCAGATTGAAAAAGATTAGAAGAGATAGTGAAGGCCATTTTTTATTAATCAAGGGACGTGTAGATTAGGAAGAAATCACACTCCTAAACGTGTATGCACCCAATGAGGGACCAGCTAAATACCTACAACAACTAACACACCTTGAGAAGGACATCACGAGCAACACAATAGTAGTTGGAGACTTCAACAACGCCCTATCACCTCTGAATAGATCAAGAAGATTAAAACCCACCAAAAAAATACTGGCTTTGAAAGAAGAAAGAGAAGAGAGAGGGCTAATAAATCTATACAGGGCTTTATATCCCCCCCCCAAAAAAAAAGGGAATACACATTCTTCTCCAGTCCACATGGAACATTTTCAGAATAGACCATGTGCTGGGTCACACAACATACCTCAACAGAATCAAGAAGATAGACATTGTATCAGCTATCTTTTCAGACCATGGTGCACTGAAGATAGAAGTTAATCATGTACAAACACAGAAAACTGGGGCTGGAGTGATAGCATAGCAGGTAGGGCGTTTGCCTTGCACACGGCCGATCCGGGTTCAAATCCCAGCATCCCATATGGTCCCCTGAGCACAGCCAGGAGTAATTCCTGAGTGCAGAGCCAGGAGTAACCCCTGTGCATCGCCAGGTGTGACCCCAAAAAAAACAAAAAAAAACACAGAAAACCATATCAAACACCTGGAAATTAAACAACTCGATGTTGAACAATGAGTGGGTCAGGAAGGAAATCAAGGAAGAAATCAAAACGTACCTGGAGACCATCTTGCCGCACCTAGCAGTAAAGAATCCGTGCCGGCGGGCACCACAAGCCAGAGAATGCTCCGAATCGCAGACCCAGTCAACAACACCGGGGTGCCAGATAGAGAAAGTGCTGTCTCCCCACCTTCTCCAGATGGAGCCCCGGCGACAATTTCTGCAAACCGCGTGGGGCACTGGAGCTGGGAGGCACGACCTTTCCAGATATACAAAAGGCCACCCAGTAAGGGCTCTACCACCCCTGAGCGACCATTACTCCAGAGGCACAGTAACCAATTTGGAATGCAGTGGCTGCTGGCAGATATACTCCTTGACTGTGAACTAAGCTATGGCCCCACACAGTCCCAGGGGGGAAAGGGTTTTTGTCTTTCGGCCTTTTCCCCTTTGTGGCAGCATGGTGACCGCAATCTTGTTTTTGTTTGTTTGTTTGTTGTTTATTATATTTTATTTTATTAGTGAATCACCGTGAGACAAAGTTACAGACTTACAAGTTTTCATGCTTACGTTTCAGTCATACAATGATCGAGTGCCCATCCCTCCACCAGTGCCCATTTTCCACCATCAATGGTCCCAGCATCCCTCCCACCACGCCCACCCTGTACCCTTCACAGAATGCCTCTGTGGCAGGGCATTCCCATTTGCTCACTGTCTTTTTGGGTGTTCTTGGTGACCGCTATATTTCAGAGCCAACTGGACAGAGACATAGGAGCATAAAGTGATGGGACACATTGGGAATCTCGCAATGGGGGCGGGTAGAAACAGCCCTTCTCCCTGTACAAATGAGACCCCGAATGGCTGCCCATGAACAGCTCCTCTGACCCTGAACCGCCATCATCCCAGAGACACACAAAGCAATCTCGGAATGCAGCAACTGCTGGCAGAAATACCTCTGGACTTAATTACTAAAATAGCAGAATCTCAAAACTGGGTGGCTGCTTTTGCAATCATGCAACATCATATGCTCTTTGTTATCAGCAATGGAAAACATATGATCTAATGATACCATTTCGATATGTCTGATTGTTGGAAGACAAACTTCAAATAATAATAGTGGGTTTTTTTCAAAAATTGAATGTAATCAAAGTAAAGAGAGAGTAAAGTGAAAATCATTTGTCACAAGACAGTGGGGGAATGGGGGTGGGGGTATGCTGGGGTTCTTGGTGGTGGAACATGTGCACTGGTAAAGATATGAGGGTTTGATCACTGTATGACTGAGACTTGATCCTGAAAGCCTTGTAACTGTTCTCACGGTGATTCAATAAAATTAAAAATATTTTTAAAAATTAAAAAAAGGTACTGGAAACAAATGATAATGAAGATACAAGCTACCAGAACCTGTGGGACACAGCTAAAGCCGTGTTAAGGGGAAAATTTATAGCTCTGCAAGCATTCCTTGGGAAGAAAGAACGGGCCCACATAAATAACTTGACTTCACAGCTTAAGATTCTAGAAAAGGACCAAAAAAAGGAGCCCAAACCAGGCAGAAGAAAAGAGATAATAAAACGTAGAGCAGAAATCAACGACACGGAAAACCAAAAGACAATCCGAAAGATCAATGAAACCAAGAGCTGGTTCTTCAAGAAAATAAACAAGATTGACAAACCACTAGCAAGACTCACAAAGAGAGAGAGAGAGAGAGAGAGAGAGAGAGAGAGAGAGAACCCTTATAAACAGAATCAGAAATGAAAAGGGGGATATCACAACAGAAACCAAAGAAATTCAAAAGATCATCAAAAACTACTTTGAAAAGCTTTGTGCCATGAAATAAAAGAACCTAGAAAAATAGATAAATTCCTGGATTCCTACAGTCTCCCGAGGCTGAACCAAAGATCTGGAATACCTGAACAGTCCTATTCATATCAAGAAAATTGAAATGGTAATCAAAAGTCTTCCCAAAAACAAAAGCCCGGGTCCATATGGATTCACTAGCGAATTCTTCCAAACATTTAAAGAGGACTTATTGCCAGTTTTCCTCAAGCTTTTCCAGGAAATTGAAAAAATAGAATCCCTCCCAAACAGTTTCTATGAGGCTCATATCTCCCTAATACCAAAGCAAACAAAGACACCACAATTAAAGAAAACTACAAGCCAATATCTCTGATGAACACGGATACAAAGATTCTCAACAAAATATTAGCAAACAGAATTCAACAACTCATCAAAAAGATAATACAACACGACCAAGTGGGATTCATCCCGGGGATGCAAGGATGGTTTAACATTCGGAAATCAAGCAACATAATCCATCATACCAACAAAAGAAAAGATAAGAACCATATGATCATATCAATAGATGCAGGGAAAGCATTTGACAAGATCCAGCACCCATTTATGATGAAAACTCTCGCCAAAATGGGTATAGAAGGGACTTTCCTCAATATAGTCAAAGCCATATACTACAAGCCTACTGCAAGCATCATCCTCAATGGGGAAAAACTAAGAGCCTTCCCTCTGAGATCAGGAGGAAACAAGGATGCCCACTCTCTCCACTCCTGTTCAATATAGCACTGGAAGTACTTGCAATAGCAGTTAGGCAAGAAAAAGATATTAAGGGCATTCAGGTAGGAAAGGAAGAAATCAAGCTCTCACTATTTGTACATGATATGATACTATACTTAAAACTAGAACCCTAAAGCTTCTATGAAGAAACTCTTAGAAACAGTACACTCGTATACTAAAGTTACAGGCAATAAAATCAATACCCAAAAGTCCATAGCTTTCCTATAGGCAAATAACGAGAGAGAAGAAAGTGACATGAAAAAAGCAATCCCATTCACAATCCTGTCTCAGAAAATCAAGTACCTTGGAATCAGCTTAACTAAGTAGGTAAGGGACTTGCACAAAGAAAACTACAAAATGCTACTTCAGGAAATAATAGAGGACACCGATGAAATGGAAAGATATCCCCTGCTCATGGATTGGGAGAATTAACATTGTCAAAATGGCAATACTCCCCAAAGCATTGTACAAATTAAATTCGATCCCTATAAGGATACGCATGACATTCTTCAAAGAAATAGAGTGAACACTCCTGCAATGCATGTGGAACAATAAGCCTCCACAAAGAGCTAAAGCAACTCTTGGGGCAAAGAATATAGGAGAAATCACCCTCCCCAACCTCAATCTCTACTACAAAGCAGTAATAATTAAAACAGCATGGTACTGGAACAAAGGCAGAGCCACAGACCAATGAAACAGGGTTGAATATCTTGACACATACCCTCAAATACATTATCATCTAATCTTTGATAAGGGAGCAAAAAATATGAATTGGAGCAAGGAAAGCCTCTTCAACAAATGGTGCTGGCAAAACTGGACAGCAACAGCAAAAAAAAAAAAAAATGAGCTCAGATCTCTACCAAACACCATGTACAAATCACGAATCACGAATCACGAAAATCCCGTTAATCACCAATTTCTCGGGCGGGCTCAGTAACCTCTCATTTCTTCCTTTCCCTGAAATCTTAGAAGGCTATCTCGACTCGGCCCTCCCAAGGATGTCCCACTGGGGGCTCTTTCAGGGTCAGAGGAATGAGATCCAGCTTGTTACTGGATATAGCATATGAATACAGCATGGGAAGCTTGCAAGGCTGTTCCACATGGGCAGGAAACTCTCAGAAGATTGCCAGTTTCTCCCAGAGGGAGAAGCAGGCTACATAATATCACGTGGCCACAAAGCCGCATACTTCTGAGCTTGCTTTTAAGTCTCTCTCTGGATGTTGGCCGTTGATGGGATTACATATACCTGGGTTCCTCTGCCGGTACCTTCATGCATGAGGCCTGCCCAAATGTGTGGAGAGGGGCCTCGAGCATGGCTGTCGCTAGGTTCCAGTGGTCTTTGGCTGCTGGGTGCTCTGCTCGGGATGGGGAGTGAAGCTGGAGCCTATCCCCTCCCAGGAGACCCAGGGAAGACAGCCAGGCGTGCAGGCAGGAGAGTCTTTTGTACACCATGTACAAAAGTCAGATTAAAGTGGATTAAAGACCTCAACATCAGACCAGAATCCCTAAGGTACATTGAAGACAAGGTCGGCAAAATCCTCCACGACATTGAAGCTAATGGTATCTTCAAAGATGACATGCCACTGGCCAAGCAAGTGAAAAGGATTTAAAAAAAGGGACCACCTTAAACTAAGAAGCTTCTGCACCTCAAAAGACCAAAGTACAAAGACAGTCTACAAAAGGATATTCACCCAATACCTATCCGATAAGGGTTGATATCAAGGATATACAAGGCACTGGTTGAACTCCACAAGAAGAAAACTGCCGACCAGATCAAAAAATGGGGTGATGAAATGAACAGAAACTTCCCCAAAGAAAAAATCCGAATGGCTGAGAGACACGTGAGAAAATGCTCGACATCACTAATCATAAGGGAGATGAAGATCAAAACAACAATGAGATACCATCTCACACCACAGAGACTGGCTCACATCCAAAAAACAAAAGCAACCGGTATTGGTGCGGATGTGGAGAGAAAGGGACTGTTCTTCACTGCTGGTGGGGATGCAAACTGGTTCAGCCCTTTTAGAAAACAATATGGACAATTCTCAAAAATTAGAAATTGAGCTCCCATTTGACCCAGCAATACCACTCCCGGGAATATACCCGGGAAAGGCAAAAAGATATAGTAGAAACAACATCTGCATTTCTATGTTCATTGCAGCACTGTTTACAATAGCCACAATCTGGAAAAAAACCCGAGTGCCCAAAAACAGATGACTGGTTAAAGAAACTTTGGTACATCTACACAATGGAATGCTATGCAACTTGTAGGAAAGATGAAGTCATGAAATTTGCATATAAGTGGATCAACATTGCAAGTATCATGTTGAGTGAAATGAGTCAGAAAGAGACAGACATAGAAAGATCGCACTCATATGTGGAATATAGAGTAGCAGAATGGGACACTAACACCCAAGAGTAGTAGAGATAAGAACCAGGAGGTCTGCCCCACAGCTCGGAAACTGGCCTCACGTGCTGGGAGAAAAAGTAGCAGAGATAGAGAAGGAAACACCTAGTAGAGAATTTTGGGAGGACCCACTCAAGTTGAAAGCTGCATACCAAAAGCAGACTATAGACTGAACATGATGGCTATTCAATACCTCTATTGCAAACTACAATACCCAACAGGAGTGAGAACAAAAGGGAATGCCCTGGGGCTGGAGAGATAGCACAGTGGGTAGGGCATTTGCCTTGCACACGGCTGACCCGGGTTCAAATCCCAGCATCCCATATGGTCCCCTGAGCACGGCCAGGGGTAATTCCTGAGTGCAAAGCCAGGAGTAACCCCTGTGCATCGCCAGGTGTGACCCAAAAAGCCAAAAAAAAAAAAAAACCCAAAAGGGAATGCCCTGCCACAGAAGCAGGGCGGAGTGGTGGGGGTTGGGGTGGGGGGGGGGGAGGGATACTTGGAGAATGGGCACTGGTGGAGGGATGTAAACCAAATGCAAACACGAAAGTTCATAAGTTTGTAACTGTACCTCACGGTGATTCACGAATACAAAATTTAAAAATAAATAGATAGATAAATAAATAAATAAAATGTGAGTGTCTAAAGTCCTAAGATTGGTTGCAAAATTTCTTACCCTACCAGTACTTTATTTGATTTCTGAGATTGTTGGTATCCTAAATTTCAGAAACTACCAAAATCAATGAATTGTGCCTTGATAAAAGTTAAAGATATCAGGCTTTACTGTGGACTCCAGACCAGCTTTCTTTTTACTGAAGGAGAAAAAAGTCATTTCAAAAATTTAGGCAGCTAAGAGAGGCACATGAGAAAATGTTCAACATCACTAATCATCAGGGAGATGCAGATCAAAACAACAATTAGATATCATCTCACACCAGAGACTGGCCCACATCCCAAAAAACAAAAGCAACCGGTGTTGGCGTGGATGTGGGGAGAAAGGGACCCTCCTTCACTGCTGGTGGGAATGCCGACTGGTTCAGCCCTTCTGGAAAAAAAAAAATGGAGATTGAGCTTCCATTTGATCCAGAAATACCACTCCTAGGAATATATTCCAGCGAGTTTGTAATTGTGCATCTCGCTGTGAATTCATTAAAAAATAAACAAAAACAAAGACAAACACAAAAAAAGAAACCAGGTTCTGAAACAATTCAGAGATTAATAGAGAAATAGTGGTGCATGGAAATTTTCATCATGTGACAGTGAAAACATCCTGTTATCTGAGTAGGGTAGTTTCTAACAGTCCATGTGAAAGGGCTGTGTATCAGTCCTCCCTCCTAGGAGTAAAGAGAAGGAAGTGACCTGGGCCAGAATGGAGGCCATCTTCAGTCTCAGGCAGTGGACACGGGAACCAAGTCTCACTAACACACTTAGGAGGCTTTCTAGAGATGTGGTATGGTCGCTTCTAATGTGCAGATAATTTCCGTTTTAAAAAAAAATGGACATTGTACAGGCTGGAGAGATAATGCAGCAGGTAAAGTATTTGCCTTGTTTGGCCAACCTGGGTCCAATCCCCTACATGAGCAAGTTTTAATTTGAAGTACATACCAGATACAGCTGCTTTCCATTGATAATTGCTATCATGCGAGTTGAAAACATGGATGTTTCATTGGCCGAGAACAACCTTGCCAGCCAATGGTGACAGTGATGGGCAAACAAAGGAACAGGGAATGAAAAAACAGAGCCACAGGCTGGTTGGTAGTCAGTGACTGTTTATTACAGTCTCCAGTGTATTTATATAAAAATCGTGAATGGTGGGGGCACACGTAAGTGTGGTTTAACATTATCATAACAATAAACAGGTGTAAAGCCCCTCCTTCATTCCCTGTTCTTTCTAGGATATTAACTGAAGGACAAACTCTCATCTGGGGGTTCAGCACTCTAGATTCCTAGGAGATTCGCTCCAAGGTGAATTTATCTAAGGGCATATTGCTTTCTCCTTTCCTTAGCTGGTAATTCATTTAAAAATCATATTAAATTTACTTCTTATTAATATTTCTAGTCATTTTGTTTGAATACAGTGAGACATATATTAGGCTTGAAGGGTGCTCTTCCTGGGGACATCTCACTATATTTCCCAGATAGCAGGGTCCTTATTTAGCTACTTCTTTTGGAGTCATGACAGAATTTGTTCCATGACCGTGCTCTTAACTTATAATACTTCTTATGGCACTTAGTCTTTCCTTTTCGATGCCAGGGTAACTTATGACTTTCCCAGGGTCCAACCAAGTCAAACGTCGGGACCATCCTTTTTTGGGTATTAGGAAGTAAGGGCACCTGAGATTTAAGTGAAGTAAATATGATGAATGTCCAGGAGTATTATATGGAGTCAATTAATTGCCATGTTACATAAGCAGAGCATCAACTGTTTTTCTGTGTCTAAACAAAGAGGATATTGCTAAACCATGCAAAGGACAAAGAGGAAAGAGAAGAGCAACATAGGATTATTAGCACCTGACAGAATTGCTTCTGATGGAGGGAGCACATCTGGTGGCAAATCAATAAAATAATAAAGCACCCTGCAAGGCAGCAAGGACAAACCAATGTTATCCAACACTATTATATCATAATTTTTTTCCGTAGGGTGCAAAGCTCAGCACTCCAATAGTAACATTGAGTTGCTGCTCACTAACTAGTCACAGTGCTTAGAACTCTGAATGATGAATGAACAGGGCTGGAGCAATACCACAGTGGGTAGGCTGTTTGCCTTGCATGTGGCTGACCCGGGTTCGATTCCCAGCATCCCATATGGTTCCCTGAGCACCGCCGGGGTGATTCCTGAGTGCAGAGCCAGGAGTAACCCCTGTGCATCGCCAGGTGTGACCCAAAAAGCAAAAAAAAAAAAAAAATGAGTGAACAAATGACTCAGTATTGAGGAAACTGTGTGACACTTTTCCCGACAACATGGGAGTGGGAGGCAAATGTGTCCCAGCAGGGCCCAAAGAGGCTGGGTTGATGCACAGGAGGACAAAGAGATAGATGGCTGAGAAGCACTCACATACAACTCAGATGTGTTCACTAGCATCCATCTGGGACTCAGGCAGAGACTGAGACACACGTGGAAGACAGAGGAGAGGATGTACAGGGATACAAAGGCACTGAGCAGCAGGAGGATGATATGGGTGGCCCTGGTCTCCAGGGACTCTTTGGGGGTGCCACAAGTGCTGTGGACATATTGGACTAGTTTTCTGTACCTGTCCTGCATGGACACCATGGAGACACTGGCCCACATCATGATGCCCAGAGAGCAAAAGTTAGGGAATAACACACTGTCGTATAGATGTAAGCCTAGATTTTGTGACAAAAAGAGATAAAAAAAAGAGGCAAATCTCTTTGTCCTGTGATGTTTTTCAGTTACTCTCACAGTGACCATGACATTAATCAACAGGTTCAACACCCAGTTCAGCATCAAAGAGGAGTCAAGGTATTTGGCAGCTCTGTTCTTGAGCTCGGCACCGCGTGGGGTCCAGGGCCTGAGGTGGGATCCAGGGCTATCTGGAATATGCCTCCTGAGTGTCTTCCAGATGATCACCCTCATGTCTTGATTATGCAGACACTGATTCTTCAAATTCTATGACCGTTTCCAATGGAGAAGCTCAATATATGCACTGAAGAGTTTTGGGCGTAAAACAATCAGGTATAATTGAGTAATACATGTGGTGTGTCAATTTCAGTACTATGAATCAGAGTTTCTCTTCTCTGACACCAGGATTCTCTGATGGCCCTCCTTGTGAGGGTGTGTCTGTGAAAAACTGATTCACAGAATTAAAGGGAAAATGAACCCGCAGATTATTGGTGTTGTCTGGGAGATGCTGATTTCACTGTAGAGTAGCAGATATCATGGCCCAGTATGAGTTTCCACTATTTCATCATAGATGACCTCCCAGCCCGAGTGAATGCCCTGGAGAGCTGGGCACACTTCAGGTCATCATATGTTCATTTCCGCATGCACATATGTGAGCTTATTGTGACAAATTGGAAAACCAGACAGGCTGCTGATTATTTAATGGCACAAGGGATCAACAAATACACAAAATACTGTGCCTCGGGACAAGGAGAGTGTTGAAGTGATAGAATTTCTGCAGCATGTGCTTTGGTCCCAATTCAAGGCAGATCAGCAGATGAAGCTCCCTTCGTGATGTGGGGAGGGTTCAAGGACTCATCTTCATGATTTGGTTGGACACCAACATAGATCACTTCTGGTGGTACTCATGTGCAGTGCCAGAGATCAAGCCCAGATCAGCTACATGTAAGGAAAGCCTCTTGTCCTCTGTACTACTGTTCCAGTGCCAGTACTCTGATTTTTTATGCTATTATGGTGTATTAAGCAAATGAAATCTGCAGAACAATGGAGTTTATGGATCCTCTTAGTGCAATTGTTACAATCAGAGATCAGCAGTGTATCACCACAGGAGGATGTGAAAATAAAATCAAGTCAGGAAGCTGAAAGATAGAATAGTGGGGAGGGCTCTTGCTTGCATGTGGCCAACCCGAGTTGTTTCTCAGCATCCCTTTTTGTTTCCTGAGAGCCACCTGGAGTGATCCCTAAGCCACACAGACAGAACTAGACCTGAGCACTACCAGCTATGACCCAAAAACACAGAAACAAAACAATGGAATTAAATTCAGTCTATCTTTTTTTTTGAGATACAGTTACAGACTTACAATTTTTTTATTTTGTTTCAGTCAATCATAACAAAGCAAAACAACAATTTTGCATAAAGATAGGAAGTCAGGTGGCAATGTCACTCATCTTGGAATGAGCAAGTTTGAAAGTCGAGAATATAGTACAGTTGCCTTCTGCTTTTTTGTTTCTTTTTGTATTTTACTTTTATTGCTATTTTTTCCTTTCTCTAATGAAAATGCCCAGATCCCTCTGGCCAGTGACAGACAGATGGCGATTAATTCCTGCGTCTGTGAGGGCAGGAATGCAGTAGAGAAGTGCTATTCTTGCAGAGCTACAGTCAGAGAGAGAGGCCTGGGTTTCACACCACTCCCAGAAACTCAGGGTTACAAGCAAAATTATAAGTGACTTCCAGATCAGTGATAGAACAGCAGGTGAGGATTTTCCTGGCTCAGGGCTTACCTCACTGGGACCCCTGACACCACATATTGTCACCTGAAAAATGTCAGGAGACACCACAAGTAACCCTCTAAGCACCAGCAGATGTGCCCCAACCTCCCTCTGTCAGAAACAAACAAAAACCAATCAACAAAACCCCAGTCACCTCCAGTTCTTATTTTGTTTGGGGTCAACTTCCAAACAGTTCTCAGGGGTCCTAAGGGCTGCTCCATTTGATGCTAGTTCCTGCCACTGTGGCATTTCTTAGGGTTGACTAATAGGGTAATAGGGGACCATCACACAGTGTATGGGATTAAACTCTGGTGCACATGCACGTCTTTTGCCCCTCACCCTGCACTAGTTCACTGCACCCCTCAGTCTCTAAATTTCCAAAGTTCTTCACCATGGGCATAAGGGTTCCAAAGTGCTATCAACTTTTCCCCAAAAATCGGATACTCCATGGCCCCACGTGAGTTCTGACTTTCACCTGTTCTTGACATCTATGGAATACATGTTTAACATGTTCCCACGGAGTTGGATATGGGTGACCTTCCCCATCCCCTTGTTCTCTGGGAGCCTGGCAGTCATGCCCATGAACTGCCTCTGGTGCCAAATAAGCTCAATGAGCTCATAATCCAGAGATGCATAAATAAATCTTGAAAGAGACCACCAACATGCAGCAATGCTTCCAGACTCCAAAGTCACGACCCAGTTGAAAATTTAACCCCAGCAGTATCACCCCATCAAAGTTTTAGAATTCCTGGAGTGATTCCTATGACATCTCATTCGCTGCATCACTGACATACAAGGACGAGCACAGCACATTGGATGGATGTAAAGTAGAAGGTAACCAATCTCAATTAAGAAGACATTAACACACAAGGCTTAACCTGTAATAACACATTAATAAACTCTTATACAAGAGCTAATGGCTCCAGGATGAGATACATCAATCTTCACACAATTTCTTCTAAGGAAATCTTTTCTGATCATATTTATAATGAAAATAATCAATACAAAATAAATCATTTAGGGCCTGCTATTGGGGCAGGCTTGGGTGGTGGTTGGAAAAATAGGAAATAATGGTAATGGGATGCTGTAATGGTGGTGGGATTGATGTTGGAATATTGAATAATAAATCACTGTGAACAATTTTATATACATATAAAAGAAATACAGGTTTGAAACAGGTTCTGGCTTAAATCACAACAGATCCTAACAAACTTGCCCTCCCCATGCTAAGCCATGGAGGAGAAAATGTCCCCACCTGCCAATTAGCAAATAGAGAGAGACACCTCAGAGCAAGGGCAACCAACCTGAGCTGTCTGTTCACAGCCATATACTGATGCTTGGGCAGTGGCAAAGTCCACTGGAGACAGGGTGACAGCCCGGTGTGATGCAGTGTCCCTCTGCTAGACCTTCAGACTGCGTCACTCCGACTCCTTCCGCCCACTTTTGCCTCTTCCATTATATAATCCCTGCCCCATACCTGCCCCACCCTCCTCTGATTGGATAGGAAGGTGTCCTTCTTGGAACTTTTTTGTTTTATCTCTTATTTATGTATCAGAAACAAAACTATATAATTTGGTCTTTGTTAATCCCAAAGAATCTTAAAAAGATTCATATGTAGCTATAATTATACATACATGCATATAGTTTGAGTTTGTTTTGGGGGTGCTCTGGGCTTACTCCTGGATCTGTGCTCTCGGGTCCTCCTGACAATGCTCAGGAACAACCAGGAATGGAGCCAGGGTGTGCAAGTCCAAAACAGGTGCTTTCACTCCTGCATCTCTCTCAGGTCCCGACTCTGTGCTTGGGCCACACCCTAGAGTACCCAGGGCTGGCTCTCTATAACACCTGGAGGTGCTGAAGGAATTGAATCAGATTAGCCGCTTGCCCTACCCACTGTACATTCTCTTCAGCTCCAAACAATTTTATTTTATTTTATTTATTAAAATTTTTTAATTGAATCACTGTGAGATAGACTATTCAAAGATGTTCATTATTGGGTTCCAGGTATACAGTGTTTCAACACCCATAACTCCACCAGTATATATTTCCGAGCACTAGGGTCCTCAATTACCCACCCCTAACCCCCAGCCTACCTCTATGGCCTCTTCGACCACCGGGAGCTCTGATGGCAGGGGGTGAGAGTGGGAGGAACCTTGTGCCCATCCCCTCCGAGGGGCCCCGGGGAAGACAGTCAGGAGCGCAGGCAAGAGAAGACCTCCAGAGCCTAGCCACAGCCATGCTCAAGGCCCCTGTCCACACGTTCAGACAAGCCTCACGCATGAAATTACTGGCAGAGGAACCCAGGTGTGTGGGAACCGGGGCTGAGACCTCCAAGCCCACTAGGATCCGGACTGGGCCTCCTCTGCTCAGATTTACCGTCTTCCAGTAGCTAGGCGGTCACACCCAGGGACTGCCCTGGGCACCACGTAATCCCATCAACAGCCAGCATCCTGAGACTTAAAAGCAAGTTCCCAAAAGAGAGCGACAATTGCCTGCAAGCCTGGCTGTCTTCCCCGGGGCCCATCGGAGGGGATGGGCCCCAGCTTCCTGAGTTTATATCTACATAGGTAAATTGGAATGTTTAAAAAAATAAAATAAAAATAAATAAATTGGAATGTTTGCTCACACGCACGCTATAGTCTGTGAACTGCAGTAAAGAGAGACTTCATTTCCTCAAAGATAAGACTCCAGAAGAGCAAGTTCCCCCAGTGTAACTCTACCTCAAGGCAAATGCCAGCAGTCCAGCAGACAGGGATGGGACCCCAGCCATTAGGAGGCTTAGCTGCCCCAGGGCCCAAAGTGATGCACTGCAGCTCAACGGGTGAGAAATTCAAACCAGCAAATAAAAAACAGTCTCCTCCAACGGACTCTGCCCACTGTATTGTTTTTCTTTATAATCCTTCTCAGCTTTTATTTCTGAAAAAATCGCTAAAGGGCTTGGGAAAATATTCCTAGAGCAGCCCACCCACCCTTCACTTTCACCCATCTCCCACCTATTGCTCTCTTCCCTCAAAGTAACCATAGTTCTGTGTGTGTGTGTGTGTGTGTGTGTGTGCGCGCGCGCGCGCGCGCACACATTCCTTTATCACTTTTACTCAGAATGTACACAGGAGTATAATCGGTCAATACTCGTCTTTTCCTTCTGGTTTGTACTTCTTACCGAGTGACCAGAGCTACCAGTTCTTATTTCCATATATTCAGCAAAATATAAACATGGAAGACTGGTACCCATCCTAAATAAGCTCCTCAGTGGCATAAGTATAGCACGTCAGACCCTCTGATCTGCAACACCCAGACTTCCAAACAAACTGGCATTGGGCATTTGGCATCCTGCTCTTCCCCTCACTGGCATCATGACAATTCTTCTCTGGTGCTCTCTTTATTTGTTTATTTACTGGTTTATTTATGCAGTGCAGGATGGCAGGTACTCTACTCTAGAACGACACCTCAGGCTCAGGAATTTTTTTCTATGTCTCTTCCATTGATCCAAACTGAATGAGTACAGTGGTTGGAAGATTAGCAAGAACGTCTGGGAGGATAAGTTATTGATAGGGCAGATTCACTAAGACCCTCTCGTGTTCAGATCTCAGGATTTTCAATTCCCCCCGTGAGAACCCCATCTGTTTACAGGAAGGAAAAGACACCCTTACCCCAACACAAACTCCAATCATTTCAATAATCCTTTTGTAGATATTAACTAGAAACTTAGGACTGATTTTGGAAATTAGTTTCAGAAGTTTTCATAGATGTTCTCAGCCCCCAAAGCCAAAACTCAGAGCTGTGAACAGAAAATTGCAGGGATGGAATGATAGTACAGAAAAAAGGGCCCTTGCCTGACACATGGCAACCGGGGTTCAATTCCAGGCACCTATATGGTCCCCCAAGCCCTCCAGGAGTGATCCCTGAGAGCAGAGCCAGGAGTAAGCTATAAGTATAGCCAGGTATGTCTCCCCACTCCTCTCCCCCAAAATTTGCACTTCTGAGGGCAGGAGAGGTTGTGAATTTGCACTGAATTCACCTCACAACATCAGGATGGAACTGGAATGATGATCCTCTACTTCAATCTTGAGAGACAATACCTGACAAGACTTGGGCACTGATCAGGAGTGAACTATAAGTGAAGAAAGAGACTTGATCTGGGTTTGGAATTGATCCTGTATTAAAGCACACAGAGGGGCCGGAGCGATAGCACAGCGGGTAGGGCGTTTGCCTTGCACGCGGCCGACCCGGGTTCGATCCCCGGCATCCCATATGGTCCCCCAAGCACCGCCAGGAGTAATTCCTGAGTGCAAAGCCAGGAGTAACCCCCGAGCATCGCTGGGTGTGACCCAAAAAGCAAAAAAAAAAATAAAATAAAATAAAAATAAAGCACACAGAGGTGTTTGTCTCACACATGGCTGGCCAGGTTTAATCCCCAGCACCCCATGTGGTTCTCCAAGCACGCCTAACAGGAATTCCTGAATGCAGAGCCGATAGTAAATCCTGAGCATCACTGGGTTGGACCAAAAATATAAAGTAAACTAAAATAAAGGTGCACAAAAAAAAAGAATTTGGAGGCATGCAGTGAACTCGTAAAGAGAGATGGGCTAGTTGATCATAGCACAATTGTGATTCTCCAAATGTGGTTTCATGTTTTCCATTTGATAGTGATGAGTGGTCTTTAATCCACACTAAGAAATCCAGTCCTACTACAGATCAAACATGAAAGCCACTCAATACCTATATTTCAAACTGCAACACCCCAAAAGGAGACAGAACAAAAGGGAATGCCTTATGCTAAGTGAAATGAGTCAGAAAGAGAGACAGACATAGAAAGATTGCACTCATCTATGACATATAGAATAACAGAGTGGGAGACTAACACCCAAGAATTGTAGAAACAACTACCAGGAGGTTGACTCCATGGCTAGGAGGCTGGCCTCACATTCTGGGGAAAGGGCAACTCAGAGAAGGGATCACCAACTATAATGTAGTCGAAGGCCATGTGGGAGAAGGGAGTTGCGGGCTGAATGAGGGCTAGAGACTGAGCACAGTGGCCACTCAACACCTTTATTGCAAACCACAATAGCTAATTAGAGGGAGAGAACAGAAGGGAATGCCCTGCCACAGTGACAGGGTGGGGTGGGGGGAGATGGGATTGGGGAGGATGGGAGGGATGCTGGGTTTACTGGTGGTGGAGTATGGGCACTGGTGAAGGGATGGGTTCCCGAACTTTGTATGGGGGAAGCATAAGCACAGATGTGTATAAATCCGTAACTGTACCCTCATGGTGATTCATTAATTAAAAATAAATAAATTTATTTTAAAAAAAAAGGGAATGCCTTGCTGCAGAGACAGGGTGGGGTGGTGGGGATGGGGTGGGGGTGGTGAGAGGGATACTGGGATCATTGGTGGAGATGAACAGGCACTGGTGGAGGGGTGGGTAAATGATCACTGTATGAGTGAAATACACACACAAAAGTTCATAAGTTTGTAACTTTACATCACAGTGATTCTCTAATAAAAAAAAATTTTAAAAAAGGATCACCCAGGAAACTATTGTTTATTTTGTCTCTTACCTAGTTCATGCTGCACGTGAGAATGTAAATTTCATGCAAGCATATTTTTCTCAATTTACACGTGATCCTTTAGTATCTATAATAGTGTACTTATAAAAGTGCATTAAATATGTAGAAAAAAAAATCCCATCTTAGAAGTAACTAGGAAATGTAATCTGACACCATTGACTACAGCCTTCTTTACAGATGGGATTACAGATGGGATTTTCAGGATTGCAAGGAGTTTGTTGGACCTCTAATGTTCCTACACTTATAAGAAACTTTTGGTTGAATATAAATCAAGGCATCATGCAACCTGGTGAAGCTATAGTGTATCCCAATGACAACTGTGGAATAGAAAGTTTTTCTAACTCCTGATTATGCTGTGCTTAATAGACATCACTGTGTCTTCTGAAAACATTGAAGTTTACAAGTTATTGCAAAACTGACTTTTCTTTTGAGGGGTGGAGATTACGGCCAAATTTGACTATGCTCAGGATTTATGCTGGCTTTCTGCTTGCGTATCTAACTGGGTTCGGCCACATGCAAATACGTCCGTACCCACTGTACCATCATGCTGGCCCATTGGGAAGTGTTTTGTTGTGCATCTCTGGCTGCTGAGGTGGGAAGGTTCTTAGTCAATTCTGGGAATTTAGTGGCTAATTCTGGGAAAAGTATCAATTGTATATAAAATGTCTGAACTAAGTCTGAGAAGGAACTGATATGTATAGGGAACTTTTTGTTTTGTTTTATTTTGGGGCCACACCTGGTGGTTCCTAGGACTTACTTCTGGCTCTGTGCTCAGAAATCACTCCTGGAGGTGCTCAGAGGACCATATGGGGTGCAGGAGACAAAACCCGGGTCTGCTGCTTGAAAGGCAATTGCTTTACCCACTATATTATTTCTTGGACCCATCTCTGGGATATTTTAGACCAATCTCTGAAAGAAAGTTCAGATACAGATTTAGCAAAGAAGCTGCAGCACTGAGTGAGGAGCCCCTGAGCACCCATGGAATAGTCCACTGTGTAGGGGGCTGCTGTCTCAGGCATTTCCGAGCTGTGGGCAGGGTTAGGCATCTCCTCCTGAGGCTAACACCAGTCACTACACTCAGCACTTAAAACTCCTTTTCAAATATCAGTAGAAACAGGAGATTTTACATGTGCTTGCAAGGAATGTTTAAGGAGAGTCACTTTATGAGGGACAAGGAAAGACGGAGAAAGGCATGTCCCTCTCCTGGTTGTTTGTCCGGAAGACAGTGGAGCAAAAGCACAAGTTCTGCCCTCTGCTCCTGCTGGTGATAAATCAAAGCATGAAGAAAAATATGGGCCAGAAAAATTGACTCAATGGACTGGAGCTCACAGTCTGCCTGGGGGAGGCATGGGTTGGTCCCCAGCACTGCATAGTTCCCTGAGCTCCACCAGGAATGACCCTTCCCCGCACAAGCACTAAACCAGGAGTTGCCCCTGTAAATTGCTGGGTGTTACAAAAATAGTTACAACAAAACAACAACAAATTATTGGCATGAATATCAGGAATCCCAATGGCCATCCTGGATTTTAAAGATCATTTTCCCAGGCCAGAGGGATAGTATAGTGGGTAGGGTGCTGGCCTTGCATCTGATCAACATGGGTTCAGTTTAATCCCTGGCATCCCATATGGATCCCCAAGCTCCTCCAGAAATGATCCCTGAGTGCAGAGCTAGAGGTAACTCTTGAGCACTGCTGGGTGTGACCACCAAATAAAAACAACAGCAGCAAAAGATTATTTTCTCTAACCGAGGGATATCAATGTAAAGACTGCCAGGGACCCCATGAAAAGCATCTGAACAGGACCAGAGGGGGCACCCTTGGAATGAAGATTCTCCTGTATCCTTCCAGTCCTGCTGTGACTTCAAAGAGAGGCTGCTGGAAGGGAGTCACAGGAGAAGCTGCTTCGGCCGTTCTTCCTCTATGAACCCCTCAGAGCCCATGTCAGTCTCACTTCCTGTCATGGACTGGGTCACGGATGCCAGGACACTGTCCTTTCTTATGGCTGGAGAGACGCTGAAAGTTCTGTGAACTTCACGAGGAAGCTTCCTTGCCTTATTTCACACCCCTGGCTCCAGGCTGTCCCCATGTTCTCTTGCCGTGAACCAAGAGCTACTGTACAGGTGTTTGTACTCTTTCTGCCCGCCAGATACCCTTGTGCATCTCCTCTGAAGCCCTGCATGATTACAGTGAATCATACCCAGGTGTTTCTTTTTTAAAAGACCCGTGCAGGCACATATACACAAATGTGCATTCATTCATGATCTGAAGTTATGAAAGTTCACCCCAGCATGCACATAGAGCACAAAGGACTGGAACACTACCGGGTATGCACAGGGTTGAAGGCCAATTCCTTGTCCTACCTGGTCCTGCCTGGCCTCCAGAGTACCTATGGACAGTCCCTCTCAGTACTGTTGGGGATGCCCCAAATGAATAACAGGTAAACTTGCACTTTACCTTTAGTCCTAGAGATAGAACTTCTACCAATCCCACCACAAACAATCTGGTCACGCTCTGATAAAGGAAAGCTTTGTTTCTGTGTGTTTAACCAAATCACTGGGCAGGGGTGACAGAACGCAGGCCCCAGTCTCACCCTGCAGGTGTTGGGCTCCAGAAGGTTCCAGTTCAGGTCCTAAGAGCAGCCCACAAACTACTTCACAAGATAACAAAGACTCTGAAACCTCAGGGTCCTAAGGAATTTCAAAGGATCATCAAAGTTCTGCCTGAAATAGGCCCCAGGACAAAACTCTTCTCTCTTTCTCTTTGGGAATCATAGTTGGTTCTCCTGGCATCTGATTCAGTGCCCAAGATCAGGATGTTGCTGAGACACGCCTTTGGGGAATTCTCAGACCACCCAGGGAGGTAGTGGGAGGGGGGCCCAGTGTCCCTCAAGAAAACATCTATTGGTGCTGGGAGGACCGTAGAGTGCTAGGGATCCGAGCTCATTTGGCTCCACCTAAGTGACACCTGTACTATCTTTCCCCAAATAACAAATCTTTATTTCTCTCTGTTGTTTTGGTTTTTCTGTTGTTGTTGTTTTAGGTCCAGACCTAGCAGTGCTCAGGGCTGAGTGCTGATTCTCTCAGGAATCACTTCTGGTGGGGCTCAGGGAATTTGAGTAACATGAAAATATTAACTAGGAGGCATGCTAAAAAGAATAAATATGACCTTTCACAAGTTTGCTATTTAAGAGCCTGGAAGTATGTATTCGGGGGAGGGTTGCCTTTTTTCTTTTGAGGGGGGCCACATCCTGTGCTACTCAGGGCTTACTTCTGGCTCTGTATCAGGGACCACTATTGGCGTGGCTCAAGGACCATCTGAAGGGGAATCCCATGTCAGCTGCAGACAAGCAAGCACTTCACCCACTATCCTACTGCTCTGCCCCAAACTGGCACCTACTCACATGAAATAAGAACCAATAGATATGAGGCCATATATTTTATTCCACATGGGTTCTTCTCCTGGGGACAGAAACAGATTTAAGACCTGGTCTAAATTGGTCTCTATATTAATGAAGCGAAATAGGTGATTTTGTTTGTTTGCTTGCCTGTTTTGGTTTTGGGGTCACACCCAGTGGTGGTTCTCAGAGCTTACTTCTGGCTCTGCACACAGGCATCAGTCCTAGTGGTACATTGGTGACCATATGAGGTGCCAGGGATCAAATCCAGGTGAGCCTAGTGCAGGCCAGTGCCCTCACCTCTGTAGGATGTAGGATCACTCTTATCCATAGGTATTTTGTTTTCATTTTAGGCCATATCCTGCAGTGCTCAGGATTAAGTCCTAGCTCTGGTTGAGGTTTGGGGGGTCACTCCTGCTGCTGTCTGTGGGGATCATATGCAATGCTGGGAGTGAACCTGGGTTGGCCATGTGCAAGGCAAGTGCCTTACCCCAGGAATCTCAGGAATTTCAGGAATCTCAGTGATCCCTGAGCACAGAAAACATACAAGTCCTGAGCACCAAAGTGATTCGGCCAAAAAAAAAAAAAAAAAAGCACGACATGATGGCAGGTGGAATATATGCCTGCTTACATATTTGATACTTTCTTGGAGTTTTAGGCAATATTCAGCCATCCTCTGGGAACAAATTCTTTTCTTCAAACTCAGTCATTTATATCTAATTTGTAAGATGAATTAGATGTTTAGGTTCAGAAGAGAAGCCCTAACTTCCAAACTGAGGGTGTCAGGCCCTGGGATCACTGGGAAGGCAGAGAGGAGAGTCACGCCCTAAGGATTAAGACCTGCCCTCAGGCATTGTCCCAGGGAAAGTGAGACCCGGGGTGTGATGATTGGCCAGAAGCCTAAACCTCCCAGCCAATAGGAGCAATCTCTGCCCACCGGACGGGCTATAAGAGCTTGAGTCCTCTCAGCATCCATCACTCCTGCTCGGGGCTTCAGGAACTGGCTCTGGCCCAGAAGCAGTGACCTGTCTTCAAACGGTGAAGACCTAGACCTGGCCGAGAGAGGACCTCGCTCTGGCTTCAAGATGAAACCTATATCTGAAGAGCTCCACCCACACGACCCTGCGCTCCAGCCCCCCACTGGACAGCCGCCCTTCCCAGAGAAGGCCTATTCTGGATGGGACTCAGAGAGGGAGAAGGGTAAGAAATCCCCTCCTGCGTGGCACAATTCTACCCAGGGGGAGGCGGGGGAATGGGCTGAGTGTCTGGAGGCTGGAGGTGGCCTCGGATTGGGGTACAAAGCCAGGCCTCTGTGGGACTTGCAGGACTAGCCAGTGACCCAAACTCTGTGTCTGCAGGGCCAGAGCCCCAGAGCACGGGGGAGGAGCGCACGGAAACTGAGGCCTGGGATGACAGCAGCTTCGCAGACCAATCAGGTAGGAGGACAGGGTGTCCCTGGGGAGGGGTGGCGTGTCCTGGCATCGAGAATTTATGGGACAGCAGCCAGGGCCTCCAGGTGTTGGGGACACTCATTCTCCCTTTGTTGCCAGATTCAGGAAACAGCTCTGAGGAAGATGAAGACAGAGGCTGGAAGAGGCAGCGGAGTCAGGAGGGCCGCCTGCCCCACACAATAGGTGGGTGTTTCTTTAGGATCCTAGGGGCCACCCTGGGGCGGGTCGTAGCCCATGTCTTTCCAGGGTTGTTCATTGGGGACGCCCATTGGAATCCCAGGGATCCTTGAGGACATGGAATGGGGGCAGGGAGGAGACCCTGGCTGTGTCCTGGATTGGGGTGTCCTCGGGAAATGAAGTGCCAGGTCTCTGAGCAGCTTCATCCTCTGCAGGGAGCCCCTCAGATTCGAAGTGCAATGGGAAGAATTTAGATGCAACTCTCCCAGAGAGCCCTGCCTCTGGTCACTGCGGCTGCAGTGAAGAGGCCCACAAGGACTCCTCTTCCCAAAGAGCTCAGAGGAGGTCCCTGTCACCTGATCTGCAGTGCACCCCAGTGAACAAGAAGGTCAAGTCCCAGTCGCCTGGACCCCAGCGCAGCCCTCTTCACAAGCGCCCATCTCTTCACAAGCGCCCATCAGGTCACAAGCGCCCCTCTCTTCACAAGCATCCCTCTCTCCGCCGAGGCCTGGTGACGGCCCTGCGCTGCCTGTCCCAGGCCGTATATGAGGACGTGGTACAGGCACAGAGGCAGCAGCTCTGCACCCCACTCTCTTGCAAGCACTTGGCCCTGCTCACCCAGCTCCAGGTACCCCTCACAGGCCTGGTGCAGACCCTCTACTCCATGGCCAGCCAGGCAGCCTGGTCCTTCCCTGCCGAGGGCTGGATGGTGACCCGCTCCCCCACGGCCCGAGCTGCCCAGTGCTCCTCTCATAAGTGAGGGGACCCCTTCGCCACCTCCCAGAGGCCGGGCCTGAGGATGCGTCTCACTAGGCTCCAGCTAACACCCCAGCGCCCCAGAGTCTTGCAGAAAACAGAGGCCTGTGACTTCTCAGAAGCTTCCAGAAGGAAGTGGGACCTGCTGTACCCAGCCTGGTGATGTCCGAGAGAACTGCGGTGAGCCTTCACTATGAAGAGACTCGAAAGACTCAGGAAAGGGGACGCTGGGTTGCCGGGACACTGACCAACACTGGTATTCCCTGCCACACGAGGTCGAACCCCTGGATGGGCTCTCAGGATGGGCATGTTCTTCAGTGAGAGCTACAGGGGATAGTCGTTTCCAGTTATTTGTGCTGGGGCTTGGGGCAAACCTCCTGCCACATTTGGGAGGTCCTTCCTGAGGCTGAGGGTGGCGGGGACAGGCAGAGCAGGGCATGGCTGGCGCTGTCCTCATCCCAGCTTGGCACTGCACTGCAGTCAGAGTTCAGCATCGCCTAGTTTCAGCTGGACAAAATCATGATGAAATCGCTGTGAGCCGGTTTGGCTTTTCAGTTGCTCATAGAAAATCCTCTCAGGATATAGGAAACACGTTTCACCTGCGAGGTTCACCCCACTCAGTCCTGAACGAGGTTCCTTTGTTTTTACTTTATTGATTCTAATAATGGATAAATGATCCTCCAAGATTTTACATATTCCTCTTAGCATGGTTTTTTGTGCTTACACTGGGATTTTAAAAATAGGCCATCGACCCTCTGCG
>JASTTN010021390.1:0-47731 GCA_030324115.1 Sorex maritimensis | reverse complement strand
CTGGGGAGGTGGGGGGGAGGGGGGAGGTATATCGTGATTCTTGGTGGTGGAATATGTGCACTGGTGAAGGGATGGGTGTTTGAGCATTGTATAACTGAGACTTAAACCTGAAAGCTTTGTAACTTTCCACATGGTGAATCAATAAAAGAATAAAAAAAAAAAGAGTTGGAGAGAAGGGAACGGTTGTGCGCAGTGGACGGAGCTCCTGGCTCTGCGCAGAGCTGAAGCTCAGGGAATAGCCACGACTCCTCCAGGCAAACTCACTTCCCATTGGGGTGAAATTTGATCACTCCAAAGCCTGAAATGAAGCTGGGCAGGAACGGAGCTGGGCAGGGTCTCAACAAGGACGCTTGTGTTTGTTTTGTTTTGTTTTAATTTATTTTATTCTTTAATTAGTGGATCATCTTGAGGGTACAGATACAGATTCACACATGTTAGAACTTGTTTTTCCCTCATACAATGTTCATAAACACATCCCTCCACCAGTGCCCGTCCTCCATCACCAATAAACCCAGAATCCTTGCCCCCCCAATCCCATATCCCCCCAACCCCACCCTGCCTCTGTGGCAGGGTACTCCCTTTTTATCTCTCTCTCTCCAATTAGGTATTGTGGTTTGCAATAGGGGTATTGAGTGGCCATTGTGTTCAATCTCTAGTCTACTTTCAGCACACGTCTCCCTACCCGGGCGGGATCTCCAACCACATTTTACTTGGTGTTCCCTTCTCTATCTGAGCTGCTTTTTTCCCCAGCATGTGAGACCAAATTAACAAGGACGCTTGTTGAGGAAAAAAAAAAAAAAGAAAGGAAGGGTTGGGGCTGAGAAATAGCATAAAGGTTAGAGGTATTTGCACTCCCAGCTGAATCCCCCAGTACCAGGTGGTCCCCAGATCTTCACTGAGTGCTCCCCAGTGTGCACACAGTCTCAAGCCATGCACATGTAAATTCTCTCTTTTAAGATGATTTGGGGGATGGGGTCATACTTGGTGATGCTTAAGGGTTACTTCTTTTTTTTTTCTTTTTGGGTCACACCCAGCAATGCACAGGGGTTTACATAAAATGGGTAAGGCTTACATA
Organism: Sorex maritimensis; assembly: GCA_030324115.1. Classification (NCBI taxonomy): domain Eukaryota; kingdom Metazoa; phylum Chordata; class Mammalia; order Eulipotyphla; family Soricidae; genus Sorex; species Sorex maritimensis. The sequence goes on along the minus strand of JASTTN010021390.1, from coordinate 46,656 downwards.
TGTAAATGGGTTTTTTTTAGCCCAGACTTTATTTTAACAGAATGGTTAGCAAAGTTATTTATGATGATGTATTACAGAAGTTCAGTATTCTAGGACCAATCCCACCACCACTATCACCTTCTTGCTACCATTGTCTCCAACTTTCCCAATCACTCCCATGGAGGCCCACAATAATTTATTTTATATTGCTTCTTACCGACAAATTGCTAATGGAATGATCAAACCTATTTGCTTGTAAAAAAATTAGTGAAAGTTGTTGGATCTTACAATGGAGATATTAAGTCCTTGTTCTGAAGGATTCCTAAGATGTCATTAGTCATGAAGCATTCTGTGTTCATGCTTTTGTTAGTCGAGATTGGTTGGTCTCCATGTGACATCCCATCAGAACTGGTGTGCTCCTGCTGGACTGCCAATGTTGGAGAGTTTGGAGAGATGGCGGGACCTTTAGTGTGAAAGAGCCTATTTCTCAATGAGTCACATTCAGAGGCTCAGGGCTTTCAGATTCAGCCTATGAATGGGAGGGCCAGCGACCACAATACAATCCCTAACAGAAGTTTATACTGATGGGTTTTAAATATTATATATTTATTTACTTTTTGCTGATGATGTTCTATGCTTCCTCCTGGCTCTGCTATCAGAAATCTCTCCCGGCAGGGCTGTTATAACTGGAATCAAACCCAATTGGGTCGCATGCAAAGCAAATGCCCTTCCCACTCTACCAGCCTCTTGTATTTGTGGCCTGTTAAAGGGCATTTGGCTACATGCAGAAAATAATCAGACAGAGGCAGAAGACCAATTGGTAATGTTACTTTCTCACACAAATGTTCATTGTTTCTCCAGACAAATGTTTGGCTTGTTTTGATATATTTTAAAGAAATTGCCTTGATCTTCTTAGCCTCTGAAATCATGAACCAAGAATGGTATGTTTTGTGTGAAACTGAAGGTACAGTATTCAGCACACCATCATTGACAGCTGTTAGAAATATGAGAAGAAAAATATTTGAAGAGGGCCTTATTCATTTTGTTTAAGGATCTTGGTTAAAATTTGTTTTGGGGGCAGAATCTCCTGCCCCCACGCCAGGCTTTCTTTGCTGGGGGGACCCCCTCAGAGGGTGTGGGTTGGGCTTCCCTCCCCACCCCAATCAGAACCCAGCCACAGCATGCTCAAGGCCACTCTCCACATACTCGGAGAAGCCTCACACGTGATGGAACCAACTGAGGAACCCAGGTATGCTGGAACCTGTGGCTGAGATCTCCAAGCCTACTGGAATCAGGACTGGACCTCCTCCACCCAGATATTTAGTTTACCAGTAGCTTGGCAGTCACACCCACAAACTGCCCCCAGCGCCTTGTAATCTCATCAGTGGCCAAGATCCAGAGACTGTAAAACAAAGCTCCCAAAAGAGAGCCAATGCGCATTCACAGCCACACGACCTCTTATACTCTAGCCCACTGATGTCCCTAAAGCAGCACACATGTGTTTGGTTTTAACATTCTTACTTATATTCTCTTATATACCAGCTTAAAGGGCCCCAGAATGAAATCAACAACCTTTACAGACTTTCCTCTTATTGTGGTGGGAAGATGCTTGCTGGTTGGGTCAGTGTTTGAATATTATTTGTAATGAACCATTGTGAACTACTTTATGAAAGTAAAATGTATGAAAATCCTTAAAAAAATAGTTTTGCACCCAAGAATAGTAGAAATAAGTACCAGGAGGTTAACTCCATGGCTTGGAAGCTGGCCTCACATTCTGGGGAGAGGGCAGCTCAGGTAGAGAAGGGAACACCAAGTAAAATGTGGTTGGAGACCACGCAGGGGAAGGGTGATGCACGCTGAATGTAGACTTGAGACTGAACACAATGGCCACTCAACACTTTATTGCAAACTACAACACCTAATTATAGAGAGAGAACAAAAGGGAATACCCTGCCACAGTGGCAGGGTGGTGGGAGGGGGGAGATGGGACTGGGGGGGTGGGGAGGGGTGCTAGGTTTATTTGTGGTGGAGAATGGGCACTGGTGAAGAGATGGGTTCTCGAACTTTGTATTGGGGAAACATGAGCACGAAAATGTATAAATCTGTAACTGTACCCTCATGATGACTCACTAATTAAAAAATAAATAAATCTAAAAAAAAATAGTTTGGGGGCCAGAATGATGGTACAGCAGGTAAGTCGTGCGGCTGACCTGGCTTCAATCTGCGGCATCCCACATGATAACCAGAGTACCACCAGAGTAATTACTAAGTGCAAAGCCAGGAGTAAGGCCTGAGCATTGTTGGTTGTGCTCCCCAAACCAAAAAAAAAAAAATATATGTTCCTATATGTTCTTTTATATTACTTAGTTGTGGTTCTAATGAAATTTCATAAACTAGGTGTTGTATAAACAATAGAAACGTTTTTCTCACAGTTTAAGATGAAGCTTCCAGCAGATTCAGTATTTGGTGAGAATTGATTTCCTGTTTCACAGAGAACATGGTTTCGGGGGACCGCATGTGATGCTGGAGATCAAACCTGTATTATCCTCCAGCAAGGTGGTGCCTTCTCGCTGTCCTTTATCAGTGGTTCTCTTTTTTTATAAGAACTCTCTCATAAAAACAGTCTTTCAGAACAAAATTTGTTCCCATCTCTATCTGGAAATGTGTACATACATGACAACCATGGAGAAACAGTGGACCCCATACTCAGAGGCACAAGGACAATTGAGCTATCTACTCCGAGTCAGGATGAGCCCAGCCCCTCCATTCTCCGCAGCAGCATTGGATAAAGATGACTGACATGGTGAGGACAGGTATCGTACTGCCTCATGGACCCCCATTGGCTCCCTGAGACTCACTTTACACAGAGACAAAACTCAACAGCTTTTAAAGGGACTATATATACTTCAGTGATATGTGGCTTGTTCCTCAGATCACAGAGTTTCTTTTTGAGCAATATGCTTGAGTAAACACCTGGCAATTGCTCCAAAACATCTGTTTCAACTATTCCAGGGCAAGACCATGGGATTTCCTATGCAACATTGTGGCAAAGGACAGCCTGGGTGCAGTGGGGTTCAGTTTCATGACCAGAAAGGGGCTTAAAGAAGGAAAACACAGAGAAATGATGCCTCCGAGAGTCTGCAACCAGCCACTTTCATCAATAAGGAGAGCCACAGACATATGAAAGAGGGAGGAGAGTGTGTGGAAACACACGAAGGAGCTCACCAGGACCAGGATTCTGTGGGTGGCTCTGGATTCAGCTGAGTGTCTGGAGGCAACATTATTCCTGTAAAGGTATTGGACTCTTCGCTTGTGTCGGTACAGAAAGAAAATCATGGAGCCACTGGCCCAGACTATGAGTACAGAGAATGAGATTTCAGGGACTACAATTAACGCCAAATATAGTGGGCCAGAGACGTTCTCATGATGTGTAGTATAACAGCAGTCAAAATATAGTTTCATTGTGACATTTCTTTTACTCCATTTGGTAGATATATACAATATATGCATAGGGAAAATGAGACTAACAAGCATGTAGAGGATCCAGCAGAGGGAAACAGAGCCAGTGACATAATGGGGAGCTTTGACTTTCAGATTCTTCCAGCAGGAGTCCCTGGGACTGATGGTAATGGCCTGGAAGACACTCAAGAGGCAGGTTATGCCAATGGACATGCATCTGCCCACTCTCTGAACATACATGAGAAGTTGACATACTAAATCACTGAACAAGAGTTTTAGCCCCAGAGCTACCATTGTCAGGGGGAACCCTTTTGAGGTAATAGCCAAGGTGTTGGAAAAAGACAGGTGCAGGAGAATGAAATCTGTGGTCCTCACTCTGCCTTCTCTGTGGTAAAGGGACAGGTAGTGGCAGAAGAGAGAGAAGTTCCCCAGTGCTCCCAGGAGTGTCTGTAATAAGATGACGACTCCTTCCACCGTGTCCCTGAAGGGGATTTGCTCCATTCCCGCACTGTCTCCTGGCAGAGGGCAGGACACATTCCTCCTAGCTGGAAGGCTCATTAAAGACATCTGAAACCAAGAATAAATTCAGTTCTGTGCACTTGTTTGCTTGTCTAAGGTATTAGGAGACAGAGAGAAATGGAAAAATTCCAGTGATGGGAGAGTCACACATTAGGTGAAATTCTCTTACTGGGGTTAAGCATTAACCCAAGAGGAACAGGAAGCAGGTTGCACAAGAATAAAGTGACACTGTTTAGTTGTGTAAATAAGGGGGAAAAAATACTCTCCAAGCATATAAATTAGCCCTGAGAGGATCATTTACAGATAATAATGAAGATTTTTTATAAAGAAAAATGGCATTTTTGTGAACTTTGAATCAAAATATATCTTTTAAGTTACAGAGCACAGAATAGATCTCTTAAGTAACAGCACATTGACTTTGTATAAATGAAAATATGCATTAAAGTTAAGAACTGGTTGTCATCAAATATTACACCAACACAGCAGATGAGGGGAAGTGAGGGAGATGATGATGGAATGGGGTGAAGAGGAAGAGGCAAGAGAAAGGTAAAGAGGACAGAGAGCACAAGGGAGTGATGGCATATTTTCCTGAACCACGAAAAAAACCTCCTTTATTTAGAGGGAAAGCCACACATAGTGTGCTCACTTCTGACTACGCACTCAGAGATCATGTCTGGGTTTCTAGAGACCCATGTGGTACTGGGATCACCTGGGATCACCTGGGTCACAGTGAGTAAGGTAAATGCCTTTTTCCCTGTATTATCCCTCCAGTTATGAGTCAAGAACTCTTCCAGAACACAAATACGGTAGAACAATGGCTGAAGTACCACAGTCACTTCAAGAAAGGAATTATTCATTAGATAATAACATTTGAAAATTTGGTAATACCAAAGAACAGGAAAAATCATATTAAATCTGTAATCCCCAGGACTCACACAAAACAAAAATCAAATGAAGAATCTGCAAACACCACTTTGCCCACGATAAGGATAAATCTTTCTCACCAGCAGGAGACTGTGTGAACTGCAACACACTTTTGAAATCCTGTGCTAGGATGTCCTGGGGCACCAGGTTCCCGTCTGTGTCGCGTTATGGCACTGAGTATAGATACCCAAGGAAATACACACAATCATCATGACAGGATTAGAGACTGGTGCAAGCGTCACTCCTTACCCATGAGAGTCAGAATCTCACTGCCACCCTGTGCCCCTCACTGAGGAATAAACATGTTGTCTTATGTCACACACATTCTTCTGGACAGCGATGTGGATGAATGGGAGCCAGATACTGTCACAGAGAAACTCACAGAACAAAACAAGACAGCAGAGACTGCACAGCTCGGACCTGGAAGGGGCAGTGCAGAGAAAGTGTCTGTCCCCCATGTGAGAGTAGCTTTAGACTGATTTTCCACGTGTCCACTCAACAAATGTGAAGCAGGGCTTCCCTCCGGGGACTGCCTGAGTGGAGACTCAGCAGAGTTTTAGGGAGCCAACAACACTCTGATGTTTTCTCACCATTAGGTGCAATTCGTCTGTTGTGGATGAACTTTCAATAGCTGTGGGAATGACATTTTGGTTATTCTGAGGACCACATATGACTATGCTCAAGCTTACTCCTGGCTCTGTGCTCAGGGATTCTCGTGACAGGGCTCAGATGACACTGTGGGGTGCTGGAGATGAATCTTGTCCCCTGTGAGTGCAAGACAAGGGCCATATCTATGATGCTTCCTGTCCTGCGCCCTGTGTGTTTTCTTTTAACTAAACTCTTCTTTAATCCATAGTAGGTTCTGGAGAGAGAGTTTGGCTGACAGGGCACTGGCTTTGCACATGGTCACCTGCGTTCCATCCCTGGAACCTCAGAGGGTCCCCAGAGCAGTACCAGAAGTAAGCCCTGAGAACTGGGAGCAAACCCGTGAGCACCACCAGGTGGCCCAAATCCCCTGGCTGCCTGAAGTGACTCACTGAGCAGAAGAGGAACTGAGTGATCAAAAGTTTGTGTGAGGACGCACCTCACCTGCTGTTTGTCCCTGATAAGGGGGAAATTTTTGCCTCAGTGCAAACCCTGTGCTCGGACACGCTGTCAACAGTGACTGATGCTGCCTGAAATTCAGCACAAACTCCCAGATACTTTATTCTTGCTCAGATTCTGCCTCTGCCCCCAGTGAGAACAGATATTACAGGAATTATCTACTTTTACCTGGACACAGCCAGTCACGGGGCAGGCGCTAACGGCCAGCAGACTGGGAGCCGCTGTGTCTGGGGTGCCCACACGGAGCTCTCCAGGACCAGGCACCCATGGATGCAACCACACCCTGTGTGCAAAGAGAGCCCATAGGACTCCGTCCCCAGGGTCCCTGCACCTCAAAGCTGCCCTTCAACCTCAACTGTGTTATGAAGTTGGACTTGGGTGTTCTTGCCACTCCAGAAAATAACATCAAAGGCAGTGAGCAGCTGGCCTGTACCCCTCTCTGCACCTCCCTCACTCTCTTGTCATGCCCTGCACTCAACTCCTGTCATCACAAAGAGCATTCCCTCGCCATGAGCCTTTTGTCACAAGCTCAGAGGGACACAATTCCTGTGAAAAAGAGGACATGGTATGGTATGTCCGGAGGGAGATAAAGCGCATTTATCTCTGAAAAGTATTCCAGATATGCCCGTGGTATTTCTAAATGATGCACTAAGCATTAGGCTTTCATTCTACTCTTGACTCTGACTTGCGGGTGTTCTGAGCATCATCTGAACACACAAACATTCATCTCTGATGCTGTGCTGGATTGAGACCAGATGGATTTGAGAACCACAGGGTTTTCCCTGATCCATCTGTTTCACTATTCCTGGAACTGTGCCCTGGCATCTTCCTGTGAGGATGACAGTCACCTATAGAGAGTACCAAGGACTAGTGGGGGGTGTCGGTCCCTCACCCTTTCCCCGCCCAGCTCCTCACTCCAGAGAAGGAATCATTCTCTGTGCTCTGCAGCTCTGCCCTGGGATGAGTTTCCCCCAGTCACAAGCACTTACTCAGCATCCTTCCTGGATGGCCTCTGCCTCTCACACTGACATCACAGCAGACTGTGGGGCTTCTTGCTTCCAGGAGAACAACTCCAGGGAATGTCTCTGTGCCCAGGACACGGGGAGGGAGGTGGCCAGACCTGATATAGATGTGTGGGCAGTGACCTCACCTCCCTGCTGAACAGTAATTATTACTTCCCCTGCAGGGCCAGTGACAGGGCAGCTTGGGGAGCTGAGACATTTCTGGGAAAATTTTTGGAAGTTGCTAATTGCTAAATGGTAACAAGTTGCTGGTGAATTCCTGCAGGGAGACATTGTGGTGTTTGGGGAAAGGCTCCTGTTTCCTCAGGATCCTCACAACACGATAGGCTGCAGGTGTGCTGAGTCCACAGCAAATGTGTTTGTGCAAAAATTAACCCAAGGTGGGGAAGGAAGAGGAAAACAAAGTTAACCTAAGGACGTGGGGAAACTGGCAGCTCTGTTCTGTGATAAGGGTAAGATAAAATGATACAATAAAAGGATAAAACAGTGAGACTGTTCCTACGAAAAATTACAAATGCAATTATTATTAGGTTTATTCTAAAAAGGATTTCTTTTTCCTTAAGCATTCTTTATTTTTATTTATTTTTTACAGATGTGCAAATTTTCATGATTATGTTTCAATCAAACAATGTTCAAGTACCCATCCCTCCACCAGTGCCCATTATCCACCATCAATGTTCCCAGTGTCCCTCCCACCTCCCCCACTCCTTTTTATCCCCTGCCTCTGTGGCAGGTACATTCCCTCTTACACTACCTTTCTTTTGGGGTATTAAGGTATGCAATATATGCCCTAAGCCATCATCATATTTGGTCAATAATCTACTTTCAGTACACATCTACCATCCCAAGCAAACCCTCCAACCATCACTTACTTAGTGGTCTCTTTTCCATCCCACCTGCCTTTTCCCCAAGCATATGACATTGGCTTGCAAGTCATGGGGTGATCTTCCTGGCCTTTATCTCTGCTTTCCTTATGTTACTTTATATTCCACAGATGTGTGCAGTCATTCTGTGTCTGTCCCACTCTTTCTGATTCACTTCACTTAACATGGTACACTCCACGTTGATCCACTTATATAAAAATTTCATGGTTTCATCTTTTCTAACAGCTGCATAGTATTCCACTGTGTATATATACCAAAGTTTCTATAACCAGTCGTCTGTTCTCAGGCACTCGGGTTTTTTCCAGATTCTGGCTATTGTAAATAGTGCTGCAATAAACATACAAGTGCAGATGTCATTTCTACTGTGCTTTATTGCATCTCCAGGATATATTCCCAGAAATGGTATTGCTGGGTCAAATGGGAACTCACTTTCTATTTTTTTGAGAAAGGTCCGTATTGTTTTCCAAAAAGGCTGGACCAATTGGCATTCCCATCAGCAATGAAGGAGAGTCCCTTTCTCCTCACATCCACACCAACACCAGTTGCTTTTGTTCTTTTGGATGTGAGCCAGTCTCTGTGGTGTGATATGATATCTCATTGTTGTCTTGATCTGCATCTCCCTGATGATTAGTGATGAAGAGCATTTTTTCATGTGCCTTTTGGCCATTCAGATTTCTTCTCTGAGAAAGTTTCTGTTCATTTCAGCGCCCCATTTTCTGATGGGATTGGATGTTTTCTTCTTGTAGAGTTCAACCAGTGCCTTGATATTAACCCCTTGCAGATGGGTATTGGGTGAATATCCTTTCCCATTCTGTAGACTGTCTTTGTAAATTGGTCACTGTTTCTTTTGAGGTACAAAAGCTTCATGGTTTAAAATAGTCCCATATGTTTATCTCTGTTTCCACTTGTTGGTCAATGGAGTTTCATCTTTGGAGATACCTTTAGCTTCAATGTCGTGGAGGGTTTTGCCGACCTTTAAAAGGGTTTTAAACACAATACCCAGTCGGGTGTATGGACACCCTCATTCATAGCAATGTTTTCATAATTGTTAAGATGTGGAAGTGACACAGTTTGTTTGGACTGAGAAACAAATAAGTACAATGTGCTTAATGCAAATAATGGAAACGTTTCTATCCTTAAAGAGGAAGCAGAGGCCAGAGTGCCTCTGCAGGGGAGGTGGTTGACTGCATTGGGACGAACCCATCTTGATCCATGGATCCTTGATGACTGTTTGAGTCTTCACTGGAGTGATCCCAGAGATCAATGTCAAGAGGAATCTTCTCTACCACCCTCTGTGAACCACGCAAACATACAAAAAACAAACGGAAGGAAGCACTGACAAGAGCTGCAGGCCTGAGATTCTCATAGAATGTAGATTCTTGGAGAGAAGGAAGCTGCTTCCGAAGGAAGATACCGCTCGACTCGGGTCAGTGGGTCCTCGTGGGCTCATGCAGCCATTGAAAAGCCCTTGTGAAGCCCACCCTCCTAGGCCTGGACGTCAGGTCCTTATTACCACTGAAAGGACCAAATTGCTCTGATCTGCCTCGTGAGTGGGACAGGGGAGAAAGGGGGAAGTGGCTCGTGGGGCCAGGGAAGGAGATTCAAGGTCACTGGCAGGGGCATGGAGCTGGGGTGCGCAGAGATCACCTAGGAGACAGTGTCTGAGGGCATTTTTGTTCCAGTCCCAACTCTGTCCCACTGGCGGTGCCACTGTCCCCCATACCTGCAGCGAGTGTGGGTCCCCTTCATGTTCTTCACACACGTGTGCCTTGTTCTCAGTCCTGTTGCATTGCTACTGGCCAATCTGCCAGGTGACATTCCCTGGGGCTCACGGGTCTAATGAGAGCCACCTCCCTGGTAGGACAGGATCTCCCCTCTCCACCTTCTACCACCCTGAAGCTTTAGCTACAGCCACATCTAAGTCCAGACATAGTCGGAGCCAGACCACATTCTCCATTTCAACCCCAGTGTTAGAACCCAGTATTTATGGTAATAAAATATTTAAACATCTTGTCTGAGATCTTATGAGACCAGCTTACTCCTCTTCCACACAGATCTTTCCCAGGAGCACAGTCTGAGAATGAGGCAATAAATTCTAGACATGGGCCATCTAATCAGGAGCATTACCATGAACAAGCATCATGCAACTTCTTTTCTCTCATGACTGAATTTCTCTCAACGCATGCCTTTATATCCATGCATGCAGTGTGCAGGTTCTGTTTCTCTTCCTGTTAAGGCTGGAGACAATTCCAATGTGGCATATACCATATCTTGCTTATTCATTCTTCTGTCCTAGAAGATTGTGTGGATTCCACAGCTTGACAGTTGTGGAAACAGTAGTGGCTATGAACATGGGGGTAAAAACCCACTTGGCTGTGTCTATAACCCTTTTCTGAATAAATGGAAGTAGAATTGCATTTGTTTATAGGAACTGTTTGATCCTTTCCACGCTGACTGCATCACTTCATCTTACCCCGATCACAGCACAAGTTGCCCGTTTCCCCACATCCTTTGGCGAATTTTTGCACAAACCCCTGTTTGCTGTGGGCTCAGCACATCTGCTGCTAGGCGGTTGTGAGGGATCCTGAGGAAACAGGAGCCTTTCCCCAAACACGACAATGTCTCCCAGCAGGAAATCACCATCAACTTGTCAGATTTTAGCAATTAGCAACTTTGAAAAAGTTTCCCAGAAGTTTTTCAGCTCCCCAAGCAGCCCTGTCACTGGCCCTGCAGGGGAAGTGATAATTGCAGTTCTGCAGGGAGGTGAGGTCACTGCCCACACATCTATATCAGGTCTGGCCACCTCCCTCTCCCTATCTTGGGCACAGAAACATTCCCTGGAGCTGCTCCCATAGAAGCAAGAAGCCCCACAGCCTGCTGTGATGTCAGTGTGAAGCAGAGATCACCCAGGAAGGACACTGAGTAAGTGCTTGTGACTGGGGGAAATTGATCCCAGGGCAGAGCTGCAGAGCACAGAGAATGATCCCTTCCCTTGAGTGAGGAGTTGGGTGGGGAAAGGAGTGAGGGGCCGACACCCCCCACCAGTCCTTGGTACTATCTGTAGGTGACTGTCATCCTCACAGGAAGATGCCAGGGCACAGTTCCAGGAATAGTGAAACAGATGGATCAGGGAAAACCCTGTGCTTCCCAAATCCATCTGGTCTCAATCCAGCACAGCATCAGAGATGAATGTTTGTGTGTTCAGATGATGCTCAGAACACCCGCAAGTCAGAGTCAAGAGTAGAATGAAGCCTAATGCTTTAGTTTCTAGCGCCTAATCCTTTAGAAACACCAGAGACATATCCAGAATACTTTTCCAAATAAAACGCGCTTTATCTCCCTCCAGACATACCATGTCCTCTTTTTCACAGGAATTGTGTCCCTCTGAGCTTGTGACAAAAGGCTCATGGCGAGGGAATGCTCTTTGTGATGACAGGAGTTGAGTGCAGGGCATGACAAGAGAGTGGGGGAGGTGCAGAGAGGGGTACAGGCCAGCTGCTCACTGCCTTTGATGTTATTTTCTGGAGCAGCAAGAACACCCAAGTCCAACTTCATAACACAGTTGAGGTTGAAGGGCAGCTTTGAGGTGCAGGGACCCTGGGGAAGGAGTCCTATGGGCTCTCTTTGCACACAGGGTGTGGTTGCATCCATGGGTGCCTGGTCCTGGAGAGCTCCGTGTGGGCACCCCAGACACAGCGCTCCCAGTCTGCTGGCCTTTAGCGTCCCATGACTGGCTGTGCCCAGGTGAGTGTAGACACTTCCTGTGATATCAGTTCTCACAGGGCAACAGCAGAATCTGAGCAACAATAAAGTCTTTAGGATTTTTATGCTAAATTTCAGCAGTGTCACAGTCACTGCTGACGACTGTCACTGTGCACAGTCACAGGGTGCACACTGAGCCCCACACGGCTCAGCTGAGAACCAACCTCAGATGAGCTGTGTCCCCTCAAACGACCTGGAGCACTCACCTTTGTTTTTTGTCCAGTGATTTCTTTTGGGCGTGGCGGTTAATTTGGGCCACACCTTGTGGTGTGCAGGACTTTGTCCCGGGATCACTCTGGGGTGCAGGGACTGTATAAGGTGCCAGGATCAAACTCTGATGGGTCACAGGCAAAGCAAGTATCTTACCCGTGATTATCACCTCTGCCACCACTTTTTTTTCAGTGGAATTTTCAGTTAAAATGTCGCAGTGACTGGAGCCATAGTACAGCAGGTAGGGCGCTCACCTTGCTAGCAGCCAACCTAGATTCCATCGTGGTACCCCTGTGGTCCCCCGAGTGGTGATCCCTGAGTGCAGAGCCAGAACTGAGCCCTGAACGTAGTCTGGGTGTGGTCCAAAAACCAAACTATAATAATAAAAATGTTTTCAACTGAGAAACGGGGCTGGAGAGATAGCACAGCTGGTAAAATGCTTGTCTTGCAGTGCAGCTGATCCAGATTTGATGTGGATCACCCCATAGGACCTTCTGAGCTCTGCTAGCATTTATCCCTGAGCTCTGAGCTAAGAGTTTGTCTGAGATCAGTCATGTGGCCCCAAACTTCTGTAAAAGTCACAGTCATGGGGCTGGAGCAATAGCACAGCGGGTAGGGCGTTTGCCTTGCACGCGGCCGACCCGGGTTCGATTCCCAGCATCCCATATGGTCCCCCGAGCCCCGCCAGGAGTAATTCCTGAGTGCATGAGCCAGGAGTAACCCCTGTGCATCGCTGGGTGTGACCCAAAAACAAAAAAAAAAAAGTCACAGTCATGGCCAAAGCACATAGCCACGGAAAGTCCTTCCGCACAACACAACAGCTGCTAGAGGCAAGATCAAACATCAGCATGTTGTCGGGTTCCCCAAACTCCACTGAGTCCCTGCTAAGACAGTCCCTGAAGGGAAGCTCCACTGCACATTTGTTGAGTGGACCCTGGAAAGAGGGTTCCAGCTGCTCTCACCCCTGCCTCCACTGCCCCTTCTGAGCCTGAGCCTTGTAGTCTCTGCTCTCTTGTTGTGTTCTCTGTGTTTCTCTGGGATGGCGCCTGGCTCTCATTCATCCACATCGTTATCCAAAAGAACGTGTGTGACATCAGACAACACATTCATTCCTCAGTGAGGGGCACAGGGGCAGCAGTGAGGTTTTGGGTTGTTTTTTTTTTTTTATTTAATCACCATGAGAAGAATTACAAAGCTTTCAGGTTTAGGTCTCAGTCATCTAATGATCAAACACTCATCCCTTCACCGGTGTACATGTTCCACCACCAAGAAACCCAGTATACCCCCCATGCCACCCCCCACCCTGCCTGTGTGGCAGATGATTTTCACTTTACTCTCTCTTTACTTTGATTACATTCTATTTTCGACAGAAAACCCACTACTATTATTTGGAATTTTCCCCCAACAATCAGACCTGCCAAAAAGGCATCATTAGATCATTTGTTGTCTATTGTTGACAATGAAGAGCATATGATGTCGCACAGCCGCTGTCGCGGCCACATGGTTTTGGAATTCTGGTATTTTAGTAATTAAGTCCAGAGGTATTTCTGCCAGCAGCCACTGCATTCTGAGATTGGTTTGTGTGCCTCTGGGATCATGGCCTTTCAAGAGCAGAGGAGCCGTTCGTGGGCGGCCGCTCGGGGTCCCGTTTGAGCGGGGAGCAGGGCCGGTTCTGCCCCCCTCCCATGCAGTGAGGTTCTGACTCTTATGGGTAACGAGCAACGCTTGCACCAGTCTATAATCCTGTCGTGATGAATGGAGACACCTGTTGTCCCAGAACATCCTACCACAGGATTTCAAAAGTGTATTGCAGTTCACACACCCAGCTATTGTGTGAAAGAGGTTTATCTAGATCCAGGAAAAGTGGGCATATTTCACTGATTTCTGTTTTCTGTGATAGTCCCAGGGCATAGGGGTTGACTATAAATTTTCCCCTTTCTACAGAAATAATCTTTTATATATGATTGCCTAATAAATAACCTATTTCTGAATTCACACAGATCATCAGCCATTTTTCTGCCAATTTTGTATTCTGTAAGAGTTTTCAATCCAGGGGCTGGAGGGGGAGGCAACTATCTGGCTCACATCGACACGATTTGATCCTGGTGTCACACAGGGACTCCTGAAACCCACCAGGACTGGTCATTGAGTGCAGAGCCGGGAGGGAACATGAAGCATGAGCTGTGCCCCCTTTCAAAAGATAGTGAGTTCTGGCTTCAATAAAAGATTCACTCTCTTGTGCTCTCTCTTTTCTCTTTTTGTCATTCTCACGAATCTCCCCAGCCTCCTCTGGATTCCCTTAACCCTCTGTGTCTTTATGTCTGATTTGATGAGAACCAGTTCTTGATTTAATGGACTGGTCATTTATGTAGGTTAATTTGTTCTCTGCTACTTAAGAGATATATCCTGATTGAAGTTTAGAGAAAAGTGCCCTGTTCGGGACCTGTGAGATGCTACGGCAGAGAGGGCAATTACCTTGTACAGGCTAATCCAGGTTTTGATCCCCAGAATCCCATATGGTCCTGTAAGCACTGCCAGGGGTGATTCCTGAGCACAGAGCCACAATTAAGTCCTGATAATTGCTGGGTGTGGCCTCCACACAAAGTGTTCTATTCTTTATAAAAATTATTACTTATCACTAAAGTTATTTCAGTAACCCATTCAGGATAGATATGTGGGTGTGGACAGTGTTGTTTACATTTTCCTTATGAGAAAATGAGCTTTTATTAGAACACCAAGATTTACAAAGTTGTTTCTAATACAGTTGTTTCAGGCATTCAATGTTCCAAGACCGATCCCACCCAGAGTGTGATCTTCCCTCACCCAATGTCCCCAATTTTCCAGCTACACCCCATGCCTGCCACCTTAGCAGGCACAAATAAATTTATTTCAAATGTTTATTACATCATAAGGGCAAATGGAATTCTAAAAAAATAGATCCAGACAAGTCAGTCTGTGGTCATTGTCATTATATCTCATTATGGTGTAACTGAAGTCATTGTCTGAGGATTTCCTGGGCTGCTTAGTGCTGGCTGGCTGGTTAGTTGAACCTTCTATGTTATTGTTTTTGCTCACTGAGCTGGGTGGTTACCACTTTCCCATCAGATTTGCTGTGATCCTCCTGGGATGGCAGTACTAGGAAATTTGGAGGTGTCGTGCGGCTGTGTATGCAACGAAGCTTGAAGATTTGGTGGTTTGGCGCCCTGATGAGGTTTAGTTGTGGAGCTGGACAGTTCCTATGTCGGAAGGTGTTAGTGTGGCTGGGCTGCTGCACCTTCAGGCTTTCCTCGGAAGCCTAGAATTGTCAGACCTGACCTTGCTCCCAGGGGAGATTCAGCACCACCGTATGCTTCTCAAGATTAATTGTCAATGTTTTCCTTTTTTGAACACAGCTAAGAGTTTCCGTTTATTCTCATGATGGTGTGTCCCGCTTCATTTCCATCTGAATGCCACATTATTATTGAAGGCAGGCAAGAACATTTCATCCAAGGTCTAACACACCTTTGAAAATCGCTGGGATTTTTCTCCATGTTTTATGCCGCTTGCCATCTTCTGCAGGACGGGAGAGTTATTACAGAGGGTTCAGCAATTGTCTTGCACAAGCTGAACTCGGTTCGATCCCTGGCACCCACAGATTGTCCAGGATTCCCTCCAGTGATCTCTGAGTGTAACACTAGGTATAAGCCCTGAGCATAGTTGGGTTTTTCCCCCAAACCAAAAATGGCTAATAAATAATAGAAGTCTTAGGCAATTCAACAGGAGGAAGAACTCAACTGAATCTTCGTGTCAGATGTCTTTAATGAGCCTTTCAGCCAGGAGGAATGTGTGCTGCCCTCTACCCAGTGACAGTGCGCAGACAGACAGAATCCCCTTCAGGGACGCAGTGGGAGGAGCCGTCATCTTATCACAGATGCTCCTGGGAGCACTGGGGAACTTCTCTCTTCTCTGCCACTACCTGTCGCTGTACCACAAAAACGGCAGAATAAGGGCCACGGATTTCATTCTCCTGCACCTGACTGTTTCCAACTCCTTGGCCATTCTCGCAAAAGGAGCCCCCAAGATGATGGCAGTTTTGGGGCTGAAACACCTCTTCAGTTCTTTAGAATGTGAACTTCTTTTATATATTCAAAGAGTGGGCAGGTGCATGTCCGTTGGCACCACCTGCCTCTTGAGTGTCGTCCAGGCCATTACCATCAGCCCCAGGGACTCCTGCTGGAAGAATCTGAAAGTTGCAGCTCCTCAGTATGTCACTGGCTCCATTTCCCTCTGCTGGATCCTTGATGTGATTGTTAATCTATTCTTTCCTATGCACATAGTGTATGTATATAGCACATGGAGCATGAGAAACATCACAAGTAAAAGAAATCTTAGGCACTGTCACATGGCCTACATTGAGGAAGACAATGGCCTCGTATATTCAGCATTAATTGTATTCCCTGAAGTGTTGCTCTCTGTGTTTATGGTCTGGGCCAGTGGCTCCATGATTTTCTTCCTGTACAGGCACAAGCAAAGAGTCCAACGCCTTCACAGGAATAATGTTGCTGGCAAACCCTCAGCTGAGTCCAGAGCCACCCACAGAATCCTGGTCCTTGTGAGCTCCTTTGTGTGTTTCCACACACTCTCCTCCCTCCTTCATATGTCTGTGGCTCTCCTTATTGATGAAACTGGCTGGTTGCAGACTCTCGGAGGCATCATTTCTCTGTGTTTTCCTACTTTAAGCCCCTTTCTGATCATGATACAGAACCCCACTTGTGTCCATACAATCCTTTGTCATAATGATGCATAGAAAATCCCATGGTCATGCCCTCCAAATAGTTAAAACATATGTTTTAGAACAATAATCAGTTGTTTACTCAGGCATATTGCTAAAAAAGCCAAACAAACCCTAGACTCTGAGCACAAGCCACATATCAATGAGATAGATGTAGTCCCTCCAAAAGCTGTTGGATTTTGTCTCTGTGTAAGGTGAGTTTCAGAGAGCCAATGGGAGCCATGAGGCAGCATGACATCTGCCCTCACCATGTCAGTCATCTTCATCCAATGCTTCTGCAGAGAACAGAGAGGCTGAGCTCCAGTTCCTCACCCTGACTCAGAGCAGACAGGCTAATGGTCCCCTTATTTATTGGAAGGTTATTACGTTGTGAGCAATGAGTTGTCCATGGTCTCTCATGTATGTGCAATCCCTAGGTAGAGGAAGAAACTTATGGAGACTGTTTTTTATAAAGATTCTGTTTATTTTTTTTTATTTTTATTTAATCACCATGTGGAAAGTTACAAAGTTCTCAGGTTTATATCTCAGTTATACAGTATTCAAACACCATCCCTTCACCAGTACCCATATTCCAACACCAAAATCCCCAGTATACCCCCCCGCCTCCGCCCCCCACCCCAACTGTATAACTGAAGAATTTCACTTCATTTTCTCTTTACCTTGATTACGTTCCATATTGCAACACAAAACTCACTATTGTTGTTGGAGTTTCCCCCAAATAAAGACAGCCCTACTAAGGAAGCATTTGATAATTGGTTTTCCATTAAAAGATTGCATGTTTTCAGTTTTTAGAAAAGGTCTAAAAACTGAAAGGCCGCGCAGCTCGGATGTGTCCCAGTCCCGCAAGCCGAAGCCGTGTTAGTTGCTGCTCAGTGTCACCAGGGCTCCATCTGGAGAAGGTGTTGTGGCTGCACCTCCTCCGTCTGGATCCCCGGTGTTGTTGGCCCGGTTTTGGGTCCAGAGCATTTCTCCGGCAGCATTGCTCACCAGAATGGCTGGCCTCTTCTCCGTTGAATGTGGCAAGATGGCGCCGAGGGTGGGTCAAGGGCGTGACTTCCGGCGGCCGGTACCTCTGGGAGGTTGGGCTGATGCCGCCCCACTCCAGTACCCCCCGCGGCTCAGATGTGTCCCAGTCCCGCAAGCCGGAGTCGTGTTAGTTGCTGCTCAGTGTCGCCAGGGCTCCATCTGGAGAAGGTGTATAAAGATTCTGTTTAAAGAAGAGACTCACCTCCAGGAGAATCGCTCCACACTTTGGAAGCCTGCCTCATGTGCTGGGGGAACAGGCAGTTGTGATGGAGAAGGGACCACTTAGTGAATGATGGTTAGAGGGATCACTCAGGGTGGAAGATGTGTGCTGAAAGTAAACTAAGGACCAAACATGATAGCCTCTCATCGATGCCCTATAGTAGAGAGAGAGTAAGAAAGAAGGTCCCTGCTGCAGAAGCAGAGGGTGGGATGGGGTGGGGGTGCAGGAACGATACTGAAAACATTGGTGGTAGAAAATGTGCACTGGTGGAGGGATGGGTATTCAATAATTATATGACTGAAACTCAATCATTAAAGCTTTGTAACTATCAGGGCTGGAGCGATATAGCACAGCAGGCAGAGCATTTGCCTTGTACACGGCTGACCTGGATTCAATTCCCAGCATTCCATATGATCCCCTGAGCACCGCCAGGAGTGATTCCTGAGTGCAAATCCAGGAGTAATCCCTGAGCATCGCCAGGAGTGACCCAAAAAGAATAAAGAAGCTTTGTAACTATCTCACAGTGATTCAGTTTTTAAAAATTTTAAAAAGAGGGCCACCGATAAAGGACAGTGACAAAGGCACTTTCCTGCTGGAGGACAATCCAGGTGTGATCCCCGAGCTTCACCAAAAGTGATCCCTGAGCACAGAGCCATGAAGAATCCCTACTCCCTGTGAGACAGGAAGTCGATTCTCATCAATACTGAACTTGCCTGTACCTTTAGACTACCCAGCGACTGGGTCTGTGAGAAAGAAGTTTCCATGCCTGGTGATTAGTTATAACCACAAGTAATATCAAAAGAGCACATGGGAACAAACTTAACATAATCCTGATAACCCTGAAAGACCCAGATCTGGGCTCAGTCCTCAGAAATGTGTGTCCCCGGTTGCTAACTAAGCTCTTGGACACCTTGAAATCCACAAACCAGTGTATGAAGATCTCCAAGAGACTGGAACCCACTGCCAACAGTGAACAGAATGAATGTGGGCTTGGGGGACTCTGCAAGGCACCATTGCTGGAGTTCTCTGAGTAAACCCCTCTGCCCCGCCCCCAGGAGAGTCTGGTGGGAATTCAGCCCCAGAGCCAGACTGAAGGACCGCCTCTGAATGGAAAGGGCATCTGGAAGTCTGAAGGAACCATCAGGCTGCTGATGCACTCGTTCTGCAGGTACAGGTTGACCTGCTGGATGCACCATACCACCCCCACCCCACCTCCGAGTCAGCATTTTAATAAGGTTCGGGAGGGGCAGTGCAGGTTGCTGCCTCTCTCCCAGACCCTCCCCCAGACCCCTGCTTCCATGATCCCTCCTCCCCAAAATCCTTTCATGGCACTGGCAGATGGCGAGCACCACACAGAGAGCCCTGAGACCTATCACCTCTACACAAAGCTGTTTGTTCTTTGCATTTAGCAAATGTAGAAAGGAGTCGGACCTGTGGTTGCTGAATTGGGCATAGAAAGAATGTGGGAAGAACTTTTTGCATTCACATCCCAAACTCCAGTGTGATTTCACTTAATGTGCAGGACCAGAGGCTGTTAGTTTGGGTTGTTTTTTTTTTCCATTTAGAATGTCTCTGGTGGCTGGAATGATAGCACAGGAGGTAGGGCGTTTGCTTTTCACGCGGTCAACCCGGATTCTATTCTCAGCATCCCACATGGTCCCCCAAGCACTGCCAGAAGTAATTCCTGAGTGCATGAGCCAGGACTAACCCCTTTGTAACTCCGAGTGTGACCCAGAAAGCAAAAAAATTTGGCGTGTGACCCAAAAAGAAAAAAAAAAAGAATGTCTCTGTTTTGTCAATTTTATTGGGTAAGATGAAGTTGAAAACTGTGCTCTTGGTACATTGTTTAGGTAACTGTGAGTGGTCTACACACTTCTGGGTTTCTCTTATGATTATGCACCAGACAGTGGCATGGGTGCGTGACAGTGTGAGTGGAGGAAATGATCTTTGTCTTCACTTGAAAAAGGTGTCCATTTTATGTTGAATGTTTTTTAATTCGTTGAGCAAAAGCAACAGTTGATGGGATTTGGGTCCAACAACCATATCCAAAAATGGGAAGAGAAGATGTATGGAAACTTGAAAAAGTGCTCATACTCACTATGATTTGAAAATGCAAATCAAAACGAGAGACCATCATCTCCCACCAGCGAAATGACACATATCAAATGGTCTGAATCAGTGTTGGTGGGTTCGTGGTGAGATGTTTCTATAAAAAGCAACATGGACATTCTCAAAGGTAAAAATAGAACTTCCATATGAGCCAGTGATATCATTTTTGCATCTCTACCCAAACAATACCTCCAAATTTAGTTGGAGACAATATATGCCCTCTTGTGTTCATCACAGTGCTTAGCACAATACTCAAGATCTGGATAGAGCTGCAGACACCCAACTATGGATGAACAGGCCAAGAAATTGTGATATATTGGAAAACAATGTAGGTGTACAAAGACAATATGAAACTGTTTGCTGCTATAAGGATGGAACTAAGGGTTTCATTCTGAGTAAAGTCAGAGAGAAAGGGATAGAAGCAGGACGATCTCTCTCTTATCTGGGGATTAAAGATGCCCAGCAAGGGATCAACAGATGGCCAAAGGCAGCAGGTCCACAGAACCAAATTGGGGGGTGGAGGATAGGTGGACAGAGACTTTGGAACCTTGGTGGAGGGTAGCTGGCATATTTTTGGTTGGTATGCAGTGTTATAATGTATGCATGAGACCATCATTGACAGTGTTGTAAGTAACGGTGCCTCAATTTTTTTTAAATATTGATGTGGGGTTGGAAAGATAGCACAGCGGGTAGGGCGTTTGCCTTGCACGCGGCTGACCCGGGTTCAATCCCCAATATCCCTTTTGGTCCCCTGAGCACCGCCAGGATTAATTTCTGAGTTCATGAGCCAGTAGTAACCCCTGTGCAATGCCGGGTGTGACCCAAATGACCCAAATATATGTACACATATATGTGTATATATATTTATGTGATTTGGCCTAGGTATTGAACCTCTAAGTGGATAAATTTGGGCCAACAAATTGAGCATCTATATGAAGTGGTCCCGAGAGTGGGAGCACAGACTTGGCACTCAGAATTCTGGAATTCTGGGCTTCCCTCCCTGGCACAGCATGCTTCCCTGATGCCATGGTTCCCTAGAATGCCCTAAGTGTCCCTACACTATGACCCAAAACAAAAATACAAACTATTCCATAATAATGATTTATTAGTAATATTTATGGGGTAATATGTACTATTTTAATGACTAAGAAGTCCCTTTTTTTTTTTTTTTTGCTTTTTGGGTCACATCCAGCAATGCTCAGGGGTCACTCCTGGCTCTGCACTCATGAATTACCCCTGGTCGAGCTCGGGACCATATGGAATGCTGGGAATCGAACCCGGGTTGGCCATGTGCAAGGCAAACGCCCTACCCACTGTGCTATCACTCCAACCCCTAATAAGTCTCTTTCTGGCATGTAAATACCATCTGACAAGGACTTTGGTTCAAGAGAGAAATTTGGTTAGAATAAAAAGTAAATTATGACATTATCTATAACAAATACACACTATCAATGGTTTGTGTATATATGTGTGTGTATATATATATTTAACTGGCATCATATATTTTGACGTACATAGAAAGGAGAATAACCCTAAGAATGAAAACAGCTATACCCAGAGATCAAATTCATAACCAATCGTGGGATTAGTTAATGGAAATTTTACCATTTGAAAGTGTGTTTTAGGGGGCTTGAGTGATAGCACAGCCGACCCGGGTTCAATCCCCAGTATCCCATATGGTCGTCTGAACACCACCAGGGGTGATTCCCGAGTGCATGAGCCAGGAGTGACCCCTGTGCATTGCTGGGTGTGATCAAAAAGCAAAAAAAAAAAAAAAAAGTGTGTTTTGTACCCAGAGGCAAGTTCTCAGATGTGTGGACAGTTAACTTATGACAAATCTGATTGTTTTGAGAAGTGGAACCAGGAAAACTCTTCCACAGATGGTGCTAGGAAAACTTACTCCCCTTGAGCAAGCAGACAAGGTGTGGGGCCAGGAGCATGACAGCAAGTTTGTGGGACACACGCAAAAAATCCCAACAAAACAGGAGATGGGATTTGAAGAATTTACTGTTACTGGCTCTAAACTTGAAGGCATTACTTCCAGGGCCCATTTGGTGGACATGGAAACTAAGGCCTGTCATGACCGCTAGCCAGCGCCAGCACAGACCTAGCGAAGGCTGGATCCCCTCCTGGAGAAGCTCCTGCAGGAACAAGGGCCAAGGCAGTAACGGCAGAGAGGACCCTCCTCTTCTCTCAATGCTTCCTCATGGCAACCCCCCTAGCAATGGACAGTATCCAGGTGGAAAGCCCCACCTGGGGGAAGTTTTGGAAAAAGTGTCTTGATGAAAGGAAGCACGTGCATGGATTGCCTCCACCCATCTTACCAGTCCATGCTGCCCGGGCACAGGGTGCCCGCACACCTGTGCCGCCTCATCACTTCTCTCGAGATGCCGGGCTTTCATGCTTGAACACTTCACACGAACTGCTCCGTGGCTAAGTTTTACTGCCTGAAGACCCCCTCTAATGAGAGTCGTGCAACATTTTCCTCCTCGTGACGGCCTTTATTCTCTCAGCTGAGCTCCTTTACACTCATGAATGCAGTGCTCAGTCCAGGCTGTTCCTTTTAAGGCTGGAAACAATTCCACTTTTTTTTTTGCATTGATCAAGTTTTATTTTTTTTACTCTAATAGAAATAGCAAGATTTTATTTTATTTTATTTTATTATTTTTTTTTAATTTATTTTTTTTCATTTTTTTTATTTTTTTTAATAAATTTATTTATTTTTAATTAGAGAATCACCGTGAGGGTACAGTTACAGATTTATACACTTTTGTGCTTATACTTCCCTCATACAAAGTTCGGGAACCCATCCCTTCACCAGTGCCCATTCTCCACCACCCGTGAACCCAGTGTCCCTCCAACCCTCCCCAATCCCATCTCCCCCCCACCCCACCCTGCCACTGTGGCAGGGCATTCCCTTCTGTTCTCTCTCTCTATTTAGCTTCTATGGCCCGCAATAAGGGTGTTGAGTGGCCGCTGTGCTCAGTCTCTAGTCCTCATTCAGCTCGCAACTCCCTTCCCCCACATGGCCTTCGACTACCATATAGTTGGTGATCGCTTCTCTGAGTTGCCCTTTCCCCAGAACGTGAGGCCAGCCTCGAAGCCATGGAGTCAACCTCCTGGTACTTATTTCTACAGTTCTTGGGTGTTAGTTTCCCACTCTGTTATTCTATATACCATAGATGAGCGCAATCTTTCTATGTCTGTCTCTCTCTTTCTGACTCATTTCACTCAGCATGAAACTTTTCATGCCCATCCACTTAACTACAAAATTCTTGACCTCCTTTTTTCTAACAGCTGCATAGTATTCCATTGTATAGTTGTACCACAATTTCCTCAACCAGTCATCCGTTCTGGGGCATTCGGGTTTTTTCCAGATTCTAGCTATTGTAAACAGTGCTGCGATGAACATACATGTGCAGATGTCGTTTTGATTATACTTTTTTGCCTCTCTGGGATATATTCCCAGCAGTGGTATTGCTGGGTCAAATGGGAATTCAATATCTAATTTTTTGAGAATCGTCCAAATTGTTTTCCAGAAAGGCTGAACCAGTCGGCATTCCCACCAGCAGTGAAGAAGGGTCCCTTTCTCCCCACATCCTCTCCAACAGCGGTTGCTTTTGTTCTTTTGGATGTGTGCTAGTCTCTGTGGTGTGAGGTGGTATCTCATGGTTGTTTTGATCTGCATCTCTCTGATGATTAGTGATGTAGAGCACTTTTTCATGTGCCTTTTGGCCATTCGTATTTCTTCCTTGGTAAAATTTCTGTTCATTTCTTCGCCCCATTTTTTGATGGGGTTGGATGTTTTCTTCTTGTAGAGTTCAACCAGTGCTTTATATACCCTTGATATCAACCCCTTATCTGATGGGTATTGTGTAAATATCCTTTCCCATTCTGTGGATAGTCTTTGTATTCTGGTCACTGTATCTCTTGCGGTGCAGAAGCTTTTTAGTTTAATGTAGTCCCATTTGTTGATCTCTGTTTTTACTAGATTGCTTAGTTCCGTGTCACCTTTGAAGATACCTTTATCTTCAATATCGTAGAGGGTTTTGCCGACCTTGTCTTCAATGTACCTTATGGTTTGTGGTCTAATGTTGAGGTCTTTAATCCATTTTGATCTGACTTTTGTGCATGGTGTCAGGTCGAGATCTAAACCCATTTTTTTGCATGTGGTTGTCCAGTTGTGCCAGCACCATTTGTTAAAGAGGCTTTCCTTGCTCCACTTCACATCTCTTGCTCCCTTATCAAAGATTAGATGATCATACATTTGGGGTTGTGTGTAGGGATATTCCACCCTGTTCCATTGGTCTACGGCTCTGCCTTTGTTCCAGTACCATGCTGTTTTAATTGTTACTGCTTTGTAGTAAAGATTGAGGTTGGGGAGGGTGATGCCTCCCATTGTCTTTTTCCCAAGAATTGTTTTAGCTATCCTTGGACGTTTGTTATTCCATATGAATTTTAGGATTGCTTGATCCATTTCTTTGAAGAATGGCATTGATCAAGTTTTAAAAAAAATATTATAACACTATGGTTTGCTAAGTTGTTCATAATACAGTTGTTTTGGGCATTCGGTGTTCCAACACCAATCCAATGCCAGTATGCCCTTCCCTCCACCAATGTTGCCAGTTTCTCACCCACCACTCCAGTGTGCCTCCTTGCAGGCAAACACAAATGTACATCATGTTGTTTGTTCCAACACAAAAGCAAAGGGAATTATCAAAAGTTAGATCAATCCGATTCAAGTTGTGCTCATTTTGGTACCTCACAATGGTGTTACTGAAGTCACTGTCTGAGGTCCCTCTGTGCTACCTGGAGCTAGCTGAGCTTTCTGTGCTATTGCTGTGGTTCCCTGAGCTGAGTTGGCTTCTGTGCAACTTTCCCAGCAGATCTGCTGTGACACTACTAGGCTAATAGTACTAAAAATTAAGAGGTGTAGCACGGCCATATATGTGGCTGCGTGGTCCAGAAGCAATAGATCTGGAACAATTTGGTTTCTTGGCAGTTTTGATGAGGTTCAGTTGTGAAGCTGAGCCGTTTCTATATTGGAAGGTGTCGGTGTGGCTGTGGGCTGCTGGGACTTCAGGCAGGAAGGCCCCAGAGTTGTCAGCCCAAGCCATCTACCTGGGAAGTTTGGCAGCATCATGTTCTTCTCTAGATTAGTTGCAGAGCTGGGCCATTTCACAGCCCTCATCAACCACGTTTTGCTCATTCATTCATCTGTCCATGCAGACTGTGTTGCTTCCACATCTTAACCCTGGTGAAGATGCTGCTGTGAATGTGGGCACACAAATCCCCTGTGGCTGTAGGGGAGATGCTTTTCAGAATAAACCAGAAGTACATTTGCATTGATAATTTCGTTCTAGGAACAGTCTCGCAGTTTTACATGCTGATGGCATCATTTCATCTTATTCCAACCACAGCACAGCCCTGCCTATTGCTCCCCGTCTGCTGAGTTAATTGTTCAACCTTGATTCAAATTAGGGATCTTGAACAATGGGAGTCATTCCCCACGCACCAAAACAGTCTCCCTGAAGAATTCACCAGCAATTTGTCGCTACTTTAACATCTTCAGAATGTTTCCCAGAAATGTCTCAGCTCCCAAGCTGCCCCTGTCACTGGCCCTTCAGGGGAAGTGATAACTGCAGATCTGCAGGGAGGTAAGGTCACTGCCCACACAGCTATATCAGATCTGGTATAGCTTCCACCTAGCTTGGGCACAGAGATATATTCTGGAGTTACCGAGCTGCTCTCCTGGCAGGTAAAATCCCCACAGTCTGCTGTGATGTCAGTGTGAGAGGCAGAGGCCACCCAGGAAGGACACTAAGTAAGTGCTTGCTGTTGGGGGAAACTGATCGCAGGGCAGATCCACAGAGCAGAGAAAATGATCCCTTCTCTGTAGTGAGGACCTGGGTGGGAAAGGGATGAGGGGCCGACATCCTCCACCACTCTTGGTGAGGATAAGTAGGTGACTTATCCTCACAGGAAATGATGGGGGACAGCCCCAGTAACCATAAAACGGGTAGTTAAGGTGCCATGTCCGCCTCCTCTCAGTCCAGGATGGGAACCAGAGATGAAATGTTAACTGTATTCAGAGGGAAGCGCAGAGCTCCCCTCTACTCCAAATCAGGAGAATGAAAGTGCAAGAGTGAGTGCATTCTCTCATTTGTGGAGTACATAATAACATCACATGAGGCTGACACCCAAAGTACAGTAGATACAAGGACCAGGAGGATTGCCCCATAGCTGGAAGACTGCTTTGTGAGCGGAGGGGAGAAGGCAGATGGAATAGAGAAGGAATCACTAAGAAAATGATGGCTGGAGGAATCAGTCAGGATGGGAGATGCGTGCCAAATGTAGATAATGGACACATGATGACCTCTCAGTGTCTGTTGCAAGCCATTAATCCCCAAAAGTAGAGAGATAGTATGGGGAATATTGTCTGCCATGGAGGCAGGGGGAGGGTGGGAAAGGGGGGGTATGCCAGGGATATTGGTGGAAAGGAATGTGCACTGGTGGAGGGATAGTTGTTTGATCATTTTGTGATTGTAACCAAACCATGAAAGCTTGTAACTATCTCACAGTGATTCAATAAAATTTAAAAAAAAATAAAGAGCGAGTGCATTTTATGGAGAAACCATGTACATACTATGATTTTTCTGAATAAAAAGTATTTTATCTCACTCTGAACCTACCACACATCAGCCCAAAAACTGGTTTTCTGTGGAAACGTGTGGTTTAATGATCATGGTGAGTGTGAATGCTCTCTGCAACAGTCAGGAATGATGTTGGCATGAAAACATCGTGAGACTGAGCTGCAACGTTTTTATGGGCCAGGTATTTATCTGACCTGACTTCATTGTATGGAAATGGGGACACAGCTGAGCCAAAGGTTTCCATGGTCTAAGGACAGTTTGGAAGTGAGTGTGGTTCCTTGGGCATGTTGGGCCATATTTCCTTTCTGTCCACACAGGGGCCATGTGCGTGTCCACGAGCACAGTCAGCCTTGAGAACTTCATGTGGGCAACACAGCAAATGGCAGCACCATATCAGCCGGGCTCTCTACTCCCCATGGCTGGCTCTGCTCAGGTGTGCTTCATGACCATAAGGAATACTAGGATCAATCTGGATCAGCCGCGTGCAAGGCAAGTGCCCTATATGCTGTATTATCTCTCCAGACCCCTTCATATCTTTTAGGTATAACATTTGTTGGGTGTATTTCAATAGATTTCTGATAGTTTTTTAGTATCACTTGTATCACTTGTCATCCTGTTGATCTTTGATTTGCTTGAGCGGGCGCCAGTAAGGTCCTGTCGCGTGTTAGGGTAGCCCAGTGGCATCTGCTCGCTCCAGGAACACGAAGAGCCTCAAACCGTTTATTCAGGATTTTGACGAAGAAGTCTGACCATCTCGCAGGTGGGCAGCCACTCAGCCTTTTGACGTCCTGTGGATTCCAGTCGGTAATAGCTCTAGTCCAGCAGTCATCTCTAAATCGCATTACTTGTCTGGCCCAACTGATTTTCGATGCCTTGGCAAATGAGACAGCATCCCTGATTCTTGATCATCTACAGAGGTCAGAACTCCAAATTCCTTCTCTCACTTGAGTGAAACGTGATACTCCAAGCATAGCTCTTTTGATTCCTCTTAGGAATACCCAAATAGCGTCCTCATCTTGTTTTCGTAGGGCCCAGGTCTCTGAGGCGTATTTTAGTACAAGAACAACGGTGGAGTCAAAAAGATGTGCCCAGAGCTGGAGGTTCTTCTTATCTACTTCTTCAGCACTCTTGAAGGCATTCCACGCCGCTCTCTTCCTCCTACGCAGCTCAGGTGCCAGGTCGTTTGTCGAGTTCTCAACCTCGGTACACATAACTACTCCATTCAGAGATGTTCATTCCGTTGAGGGCAAATGGAACATCAGGAACATCAGTTTTTTAGTAGCTCACTATTAATAAACAATTGCTGTGTAATCTATAGTATTAGTCTTAACCCAAAACTTCCTTTATCTCTGCTGTTTCTATTCTTTACTAGTTACAATATTATAATTATCTCAGTAATTGATGGCATTTTACTTTTGTATCTGACCAATGTGCAATGGGTCTTCTGTACTCAGCATAACAATGAAACATTACCTCAAGAAATCCATGGGGCTGGAGCAATAGCACAGTGGGTAGGGCGTTTGCCTTGCACGCAGCCGACCCAGCATCCCATATGGTCCCCTGAGCACCGCCAGGAGTAATTCCTGAACACAGAGCCAGGAGCAACCCCTGTGCATCGCTGGGTGTGACCCAAAAAGCAAAAAAAAATAAAAAGAGAGAGAAATCCAGCACGGGGGGGAAGGGGAGGCTGAAGCAGTAGCAGAGCGAGTAGAGTGTTTGCCTTGCAAGCAGCCAACCCAGGTTCAATTCCCAGCACCCCAGCATCCCTGAGCACCACCAGGAGTAATTCCGAGTGCAGAGCCAGGAGTAACCCTGTGCATTGCCAGGGGTGACCCTCTCCACCCAAAAAAAAAGAAAAAAATTCAGCACCATCTTGGATCTTATTTCTTATATGATGATATGGCAATCGGTCTATCAACATCTGAAGTATTCATTTATTGGTAATAATGATCTATGAAATAAAAGATGCAAGGGTTATCATAACTGCAATTCCATATGCATGTAACCCATCTTAAGAAACTGAAAAGATGCTCAGAAAACAAAGTACAGAAATTGAGTAGTTGACAGAATTTTGCTATTTGATGATACTTCTTAGTTAAAAGAGGCTCATCTCTGTAGCCAAACAACATGAATCTGAATCCAAATTCAGTCCATTGTTGGGATGGAATTGAGTCTTCTTAAACCTCTGTCCTAAATTTCTTGTGAAACAAGAATAGTGTCAGTCCTTTCCTTTGGCGATTTGTGATTGAATTCAGTTAGTAGAAAAGAAGCATTAATAACTGGTCCCTACTCACTGTGTGCTACAAATTCTGGTATCTATTAAATTCAAGGTCTTTGTGTGTCTAGAAATTTAGCCGGATGGTAAAAACATGAGACCTGGAGTTAAATCTCCAGCACAGCTGCACAATCAGGGTCTGACCCTGGCCAGGAAGAATGCGACACCCAGCACTGCTCACCACTGACAAGCAGTTGGCCCCTTGCCAGCACTGCAGCCAAATGTGTGCCGACGCCATGAGCACAGTGAGTCCCCTGGAGACTTGGACATGTCAATGACACAGGGCACATTTCCAGGTCACATAGGACACATTTCCTGGGGACATATGGCACATTCTCTGGGGTGGGGAACATAGGGCACATTTTCTGATGGGGAGGACATAGGGACTATTTCTCAGGGCTAAGTTTTCCCTGGGGAAAGGGACAACATTTCTTAGGGTCACATAGGGCATATTTCCCGGAGTGCAGGGAGGAGATGGAAGAACACTGGGGTAGGGGCTGGAGCAATAGCACAGCCAGTAGGGTGTTTGCCTTGCATGCGGCCGACCCAGGTTTGATTCCCAGCATCCCATATGGTCCCCTGAGCACCACCAGGAGTAATTACTGAATGCAAAGCCAGGAGGTAACCTCTGTGCATTGCTGGGTGTGACCCAAAAAGAAAAAAAAAAGAACACTGGGGTCACCTCCAGACCACAAGGTGAGGGGCTGGATGAGGGGAGGGACTCCTGGGCCTTTCTGAACTAGGGGTCCCACACGTAAGTGTGACTGGATGAGACATACGGGTGCAAGGATGTGGGTACGGGGAAGCAGCCAAGAGTGGGAAAGGTCAGGCTGCAAGGCACGGGAAAGGCAGAAAGGGGCCCCTCAGGGAGAGTCTCAACATAGAAGCAGCGCCCCCCCCCACCGTCCCTCATCCCACAAGAACGTGGAGGCAGGCACAGGGACCTGTGACCAGACCAATGTGCGGGCAGGGGACACTCGTGGACCTGAACCAGCAACAGGGAGACCAGCTCAACTTTCTCACCTTCACGGCTCCATGTCGGGTTGGCTGGGAAACGCCCTATGAGAGGCGCCAGGACACAGAGGCAGCTGGGCCTGGTAGATGTACCACCCCCTGGCCTGGGCAAATAGGGGCAGGGTCTAAAAGGTAGGGTCGAGCCTCTCTTCTCACTTGAGTGGGCCATGAGATAGTACAGGGGTGACTGTGCATACCTTGCACATCTCTAACCCAGTTAGACCCCTGCCACTTCCAGGAGTGATCCTTGAGCACAGAGCCAGGAGTAAGACCTGAGTGCCTGAGGGGGTGACCCAAACCCAGCCCGCTGCTTCCCGAAGACTCTTGGTCCCAGCAGTTAGGACACATGCTTAGCAGTCACAGCACACACTTAGGAGTCCCTGGGGCTTGAGTCCCAGTGCCACAGTCTGCGAGCACTGCTGGGTGTAGCACTGGAGGCTTCCAGCAATGGGGACTCAAGTAGCATCACATTCTCATGAAGAGACGAGCTGCACAATAAGCAATGGCAACGCCATGTCAGACGGCAGAAATGAGAAAAATCAGCTAGCCCTCAGGTTCTGTTCCTGAAACTGAAACAGTTTTGTTTCCCCAGAGATGAAACAATATGAAACTAGCCAACCAAGACCCCACTGGGAAAGTTCCTGGGTCCCGCAAATAGGCTCAATCAATCACCATGTGCCTATCAGCAATGCTAGAGCTGATAAAAAAAAATAGTCTTTTGTTGAGTAGCTTATGTAACCATATGCTATATAATGTCTCTGAAATTAGAGTCAGGGTCCTTGTCTTGAAGCTGCTGTGTAGGTGTGGACTTAACCCTAGCTCAAGCTAGCAATAAAATCCCTTGCTTTTGCATCATGAGAGAGTGGTCTCTTTCCTTACCCTGAACCCTGGTGTTATATTTTTACACTCAGGACTGGAAACTGAACCGAGAGTTGTGTGCAGGATTCTGGACCTCCTGAGCACCATTTGGGAGATTCCCCTTCTTGTCAGATGCTCCTTTTGTGGCCTGGACAGAGCTCAAAGGACAAGAGAGGGCATGTGTGCATGTGTGAGGCCCAGGTTAATCCCGCACATACCAGAGATCACCCCTGAGCTCCCAGATGTGGTACCCTACCAAATCAAATTAAAATACAGCCCTAAGACCAGGGCTATAAATAGCCCAGGGGCACTGCCAGCCTCTTCAGCACTGACACCCCCTCCCTCCAGGCTTTCCTTCTTCACCTAACACTGCCATGTGCCTTCTCAGCCATGCCAGGAGTTACCCAGCATATCAGCCTGTGTGAAGCTAAAACCCAAAGCTGCTTCCCTGGTTTGAATATGGAGGAATACTTTTGTGTCCATCCTGTTTGAATTAAAAAGAAAAAAAAATGAATCACTCTAATGGTTCTCAGGGCTTACTCCTGATTCTGCACTTGGGTTCACTCCTGACAGTGTGCAGGGGACATGCCAGGAGCCAGAGATTGAATACGGGTGGCCCCGTAAGCACCCTACTCCCTATACTATCATTCTGGCCCCAATATTCCACATTTTTTTTTGCTTTTTGGGTCACACCTGACGATACTCAGGGGTTACTCCTGGCTCTGAACTCAGGAATTACCCCTGGCAGTGCTCAGGGAACCATATGGGATGCTGGGAATCGAACCCAGGTCGGCCGTGTGCAGGGCAAACGCCCTACCTGCTGTACTATTGCTCCAGCCCCTCCACCTTCTTAAATGAGTATTTCTTACACACTTAAGGGAATGTTCAAAGCTTTGTGGGTCAATCATATTGATAAAATCTATATAGTTCTTTTTTCAAGTGCCTGGATTAAAGATTTTCCTCTTCACAAGTTATTGATGGTTTAAGTCCAAAGCAATTTTTGCCAGCATTGCACATCACTGGGGAAGTTTGAACAATTAGGATCTTCATGAGAGGCTGCTGTGGGTGCTGTCTGAATCCTCAGGATACTTTCTGCAATCAGGAGTCTGCACTCAACTCTGCAGTGGTATGCAGAGTTCTTCAAACTCTACATGTGAAATGCAAGACTCTCCCGAGGTGGAATAAATAGTTTCATACCAATACCCAACACAACAAAATGCCACTTCCATAGTTCCAAATGCTTTCACAGGGGTGAGAATTGGACTGAAATCCCGAGGGCTAAAGCAGTTAATGACTCAGGTTACTAATCATTCCCTTAAAGAGGAACACATTTTGCAGTGAAGTGCCTTGTCCTATCTCACTGTCCATCTATTTCACACTTGAGGTTACTCCAATGCCTCTGATAAACTGCTTATATCTTAGTCAAGTCAGCTTGTCAACTGAATAGTTTTACACTCACTATTCATTTTGAGAGTAAATTTTTTATTTAAAAATTTTTATTAAAAATAATTCATACACGGGGCTGGAGCGATAGCACAGCAGGTAGGACGTTTGCCTTGCACGTGGCCGACCCGAGTTCAAATCCCAGCATCCCATATGGTCCCTGGAGCACCACCAGGAGTAATTCTTGAGTGCAAGGCCAGGAGTAACCCCTGAGCATCGCTGGGTGTGACCCAAAAAGAAAAAAAAATCATATATTTTAGTTTTCTTATTATCCATTTCTGAATGTTGCAAAAAAAAGTGTATATGAAGACTGTAAAAACTGTCACTGTCATCCCATTGCTCATCAGTTTTCCTGAGTGGGCACCAGTAACATCTCCATTGTGAGACTTGTTACTGTTTTTGGCATATCGAATACACCACGGGTAGCTTGCCAGGCTCTACCATGCGGGCAAGATACTCTCAGTAGCTTGCTGGACTCTCCGAGAGGGGTGGAGGAATCAAACCCAGGCCGGCCGTGTGCAAGGCGAACACTCTAACCGCTGCACTATCGCTCCAGCCCATGGAGACTGTAAAGAAAAAAAAAAAACACTAGAAAACATTGGGATTATTTTTAACCTAAGGATAACTAATTTTGAGACATTTTTATGAAAATTTACCAAAGAGAGCCAGAAGGAAAAGGCAAAATAGACCAAAATGAACATAGAAGAGGTGTGTATGTATAGGTGTATAAAAATAAGGGGGAAATATCTCATATGTATTGAACACGCTCCTACATCATGAAATTGAATACGCTTTTCAAATGATATAAAGGGAAATTTAATTATCTACAGTGCAACTGATGTCCTTGATTTTTTGTTTTATATTTTAAAATGAGTCAGTGGGGGGGACTGGAGCGATAGCACAGTGGGTAGGGCGTTTGCCTTACAAGCGGCCAACCTGGGTTCGATCCCCAGCATCCCATATGGCCCCCTGAGCACCGCCAGGAGTAATTCCTGAGTGCAGAGCAAGGAGTAACCCCTGAGCATCGCCAGGTGTGACCCAAAAAGCAAAAAATAAATAAATAAATAAATAAAGTGAGTCGGTGGTGGGTAGAGTAAACATCATTTTAAATCTCTCAGCATGCAAGATTTCTGTTTCTTTTTCCCCACTGACTGACCCAATGTTTTGTTTGCGGGATGACAAATCATGTGAAATTTCTAGATGTCCATTCTTGAGGTCAGGCTTTTCCCATCTATCTTTCCCCAGAAATAAATCTTTCTCGGTCTCTTTAGTTTGTTGGGACTGGACTGAGCTGTCAGGATGAGCCCATGTAGACTGCACTGTATTCTGGCAGAAACATAGGGACCCATGAAAATGGGCAAGATTTCTCGTGTGTCCTGACTGGTTTGGATGAGGCTGAACATCTTTTTCTTTTGGCTGCCTTTGTAAATAATTTCATAAATTTCAGTATACTAAAATTGTCAGTCTTCCTTTTCTCACAGATCCCCAGTGCTTACTTAGCTTGTTTGTTGTCAGTATGCAAATCCTAGGTACTTAACTTGTTTGTCAGTATGCAGATCCTAGGTACTTATCTTGTTTGTTGTCAGTATGCAGATCCTAGGTACTTTGTTTGTTTGTTTTCAGTATGCAGAAAAGCTTTCAGCTTTGCATGTTCTGTAACTTCTTTGTTGATGACTTCACTATATTGAGCCCTTTAGAGTATGAACAGTAGGATGGTAATAAAAGGAGATTTGAGGGCTCTCTACTGTGGTCACAGCATCTGAGAGAACCTGGACCCTCCATGAAATAAATTTCTCTCACGTTCCTTGTCAATCCAACACCCATTTATGATTTTTTTTAATTGGGAAAGAACTTGATGTAGTAAAGTTCATCAATCTCAAACCAACAGCTAATGTCATATTTAATGGAGGAAAAATGGAAAGCCTTTTTCTAAGAACAGGGACAGGACAAGGATGTTCATTCTTTGCTTTTATTAAACATAGTATCAAAAGTCCTTGGCATAGCAGTTAGGCAAGGGAGAAATTAAAGGAGTTGGGATTGAAAAAGAAGCCAAACTATTTCTACTCACAGATGATGCGGTACTATAAATAAAAATTCTTAAAGACCTCCACGATCAAAAACAAACCATGATCTTGAACAATCTTGATCTTCACGATCTTGAACAAACCAGAGACTTGTGAAAACATTAATATTTTAATATTTTAAAAATTAGAGGGGAAAAAATGACTCTCCACACGTTCAGACAAGCCTCAGGCATGAAGGGCATTAAGGAACCAGCAGAGGAACTCAGGTGTGCAGGACCCGGGACTGAGATCTCCAAGGCTGCTCAGATAGATAGGGATTGGGCCTATTCCATCCAGATTCTCCATTTACCAGTAGCTAGGCAGTCACACCCAGAAACTGCCCCTGCCTGTATAATCCCATCAACAGCCAACATCCAAAGACTAGAAAACCAAGCTTCCAGAAGCAGCATGGCTGCAATGCGGCTGCCCAACATCTGATAGCCTACTTCTCCCTCTTGGAGAACCTGGCAAGCTACTGAGAGTTTACTGCCCGCATGGGGAAGAGCCTGGCAGGCTCCCCGTGGCATATTCATATGCCAAATACAGTAACAATGATGGGTCTCATTTCCCTGACCCTGAAGAGCCTCTAATGCTACACCATTGGGAAGGACAAGTAAAGAGAGGCTGCTAAAATCTCAGGGCTAGGGTGAATGAAGACGTTACTGGGCCCGTGCAAGCAAATCAACGGGATGACAGTGATACAGTGATTCCTTGTCTCAGCACTTCCGACTGAATGAACATGCACACAACAACTGGCACCTGATATGGGCCCTAAGGTAAGGACTGGTACAGAAGAAACTGAGAGGGAAAACGTTGCACTGAGCTTGCATAGCCTCTCGGCAGATTGGGGGAAAAAAAGAGGTGATGGGCAATTCTGTTACCTCGCAGGAAGCAGAAGGTTTATATTGATATTTTGAACTCTCTGAAAAAGCAGCTGGTCTGCCTTCGAAGGAACAAGTAATGTGACATTTCCTTGAGAGGGTACATAAGTATTGTTATTAGTTTGAGCCCCGAAATAGAGATTAGTTCAATTTAGAATTGTGGAAAAGAGTAGGAAAAGAATTGTGTTATGCGCATAAAAGAGAGAACTTGATCCCTGCCAATGAATGGGGCATGTATAATTGTATTACTACCACCCTGATTCCTTTTCAATCTGACTCTGAGTTTGAGGAGCTTTCTCTTCTGCCTCCCTTATAGACCCCCCGCTGATCCACCAGCTCAAGTTGAACCTGAGAGTTTCAAGTCATACACAGACACTGTTCTAAAGGAGGTGACAACTTACCAACATCTATGGCACCCCAAGCACCAAACAGAAATATTCGGGGTGCAGATGATTAAGGATGAGAAGCCTGCCTTAATGACCTTTGAGGAAGGGACAGAACTAGAGGGAATTTTGGATTCAGGTGCCAATGTTACTATTATTGCTTCTCATCATTGGCCTGTTGCTTGGCAAAAGGATGTTACTTTTTCTGATATGGGTGTGGTCACTGGTATTCAGAGGAGTGTGCAGCCTCTTCATTTCACTGACCCCAATAGGAATATGGCAGTGACTTCAGCCGTATATTACCCCAATGGGAGTCACCTTGTGGGGCCAGGACATGTTGAAAGAACCTGGTATAAACCTCTTTATAATTAGAGATAATTAAGAATTTTTGAAGTCAAAATCAAAAGTGTTCAACATTTTACCACTTTAGATTTCCAATAACTTTGTCATAATCTATTTTGCCTGCTTATATCAACAAAAGTGCTCTTTTGACCACTATTTTAACAACCAGGATACAGACTAGTTAGACTGAGAAATGGGGAACAATCCCATCAGCCGACAGGGAATTTTTTACCCTGAGGACTTCTCTTCTTTTCTCAGTCTATCAGCTTTTTCCCTGCCATTCTTGAAGGGCAGAGAGTCTCTTGCCCACACGCCTGGCTGTCTTCCCCGGGGCCCCTCAGAGGGGATGGGCTCCAGCTTCCCTCCCCACCCCAAGCAGAGCTCCCAGCGGCCGAAGACCACCAGAACCTAGCCACTGCCATGCTCAAGGCCCCTCTCCACATGTTTGGACAAGCCTCACACATGAAGGTACCGGCAGAGGAACACAGGTGTGTGTAATCCCATCAACGGCCAACATCCAGAGACTTAAAAGTAAGCTCCCAGATATCTTATAACCTACTTCTCTCTCTGGGAGAAACTAGCAAGCTACTGAGAGTTTCCTGCCCACATGGGACAGCCTTGCAAGCTTCCCATGGTGTATTCATATGCTAAATCCAGTAACAAGCTGGATCTCATTCCCCTGACCCTGAAAGAGCCTTCAATGCAGCATCAATGGGAAGGCCGAGTGGAGAGAGGCTTCTAAAATCTCAGGGATAGGACGAATGGAGAGGTTTCTGAGCCTGCTTGAGAAATGGACGATCAACAGGATTTCGTGATTCTTGAAGGGTCAGATTGATTGATCAAGTATATATGTGTGCACATGTACATGTGATGTTTGCACATCTACATTTTTCTGTCTGTCTGTCTGTGTTGAGTACTCAACTATTAGAGTCAGGTTAAAATCAGAAGTAGAAATCCTTAAACCATCCAGCAATTTAAAAAGTTTAGGCGTTTTTGGAACTTGTTAGACAGAGGTTTAAACAAAGATTTCTAATCAGAATGTGGCACCTACAGAGAAACTGAAATTTTCAATGTAAAATCTCTTATTTGTGGGGCTGGAACGATAGCACGGCGAGTAGGGCATTTGCCTTGCATGCGGCCGACCTGGGTTCAATTCCCAGCATCCCATATGGTCCCCTGAGCACCGCCAGGAGTGATTCCTGAGTGCAGAGCCAGGAGTAACCTCTGCGCATCACCGGGTGTAACCCCAAAAGAAAAAACTCTTATTTGAGAAACATTAATGTTTATTAACAGTTGAAATTCTTTTTAACTTAAGAATCTGTACTATCTAGGAAGAGCTGCAGAACTAGAGCCTGAACCTAAAGTGACGTAAGAGTTCAGGGAACCTTAGGCTTTATCTTACAAGCCTCAGCGAATTTTAATGAAGAATTTAGGCTGTTTTACAAACAACAGGGGTACTGAAGTCATCAAAATAAACAAAGAAAGTTTTCTTATGCTTTCATAATCATTGGAAGTTCAAGATTTTTCTTATATTAATGTCAAAGTTTGGTAAAAAGCAACAACCTTTTTCTGCATCTAAAAGCATGTCTGTATTGTGGAATTGGTAAAGTATCTGGTGTAGAAAGTTTATGATTTGAAATAACTAGGTGTAAAAACTATTGAAACTAAGCCAAAAGATATTTTCCTCATGCTTCATAAAAATTGGTTCCAAGTTCTTCTTATGCTGCTATGTCTATATGTATATATTTGTTTATTTGCATCTGCATTGCATTGGATGGTTAAAATGAGAGTTGAAATAATTGTGGTATCTAAAAACAGGTTCAAAAGGAGCTGGTTTGGTTCAAAACATGAGTTTCTACAGTTATAAAATTGGTTGCAAAATTTATCCTACCAGTGTTTTATTTGATCTGACGTTTTGTGTAGCTAAAATTTCTAGAGCTAATTATCAAAGACATAGTCTCAGATATCAGCCTGACAGCCTGAAGTGGTAGAAAACCACCCTTTTGGGGCTTTAGTATTTCACAGGGAAAGAGAGGAAGTTGCCTCCTCCCACCTTTGTTTTTTCTTTTCTCCCTCCACCCTCTCTCAGCCTTCTGATTTTAGTTTTGAAGTTAGGAAGTTAATATTTAAAGCGTTAAAAGTTTTGAATGCTATTTTTATTTTTTATTTTTTATTTTATGCTTTTTAATTGAGTCACGATGAGAACAGTTACAGGGCTTTCAGGAT
The DNA here is from genome assembly GCA_030324115.1 of Sorex maritimensis. NCBI lineage: Eukaryota > Metazoa > Chordata > Mammalia > Eulipotyphla > Soricidae > Sorex > Sorex maritimensis. The sequence goes on along the minus strand of JASTTN010021390.1, from coordinate 8,529 downwards.
CAAGTCTCAGTCATACAATGATCAAACACCCATCCCTTCACCAGTGCACATGTTCCACTACCAAGAACCCCAGCAGGCCCCCCCACTCTCCTCCTCTGCCTGTGTGGCAGATGATTTTCACTTTAGACAGAAAACTCACTATCACTATTTGGAGTTTCCCCCCCAACAGTCAGACCTGTCAGAATGGCATCATTAGATCGTATGCTTTCTATTGCTGATAACAAAGAGCATATGATGTTGCACGTTCGTGAAAGTAGCTGCCCAGTTTTGGAATTCTGGTATTAAGTCCAGATGTATTTCCCCCAGCATCCACTGCATTCCGAGATTGGTTTGTGTGCCTCTGGGATCATGACTGTTCAGAAACAGGGGAGCTGTTCATGGGCGGCCGCTTGAGGTCTCATTTGGACAGGAAGCAGGGCCAGTTCTGTCCCCCCCCAACCCCCATCACAAAATTCCCCATGTGTCCCATCACTGCAAGCTCCTACCTCTCTGTCCAATTGGCTCTAAATGGTGGCAGTCGCCATGCTGCCGAAAGGGGAAAAGGCCGAAGGACAAAAACCCTTCCCCTCCCGGTGCTGCACAGGGCTATAGTTTAGTGCAAAGTCCAAGAGTGTAGCTGTCAGAAGTCGCTGGGTTTCTGTACCTCTAGAATAATGGCCGCCCAGGGATGGCAGAGCTGTATCTGAGTGATTTTTTAGTGTATATTGGGAAAGGTCGCGCAGCCGCTTATGCGGCCTCATGGTTTGGAGAGATATCCCAGTCCCACATACCGGAGCCGTGTTAGTAGAAGCTCAGTGTCGCTGGGACTCCATCTGGAGAAGGTGTGCTGGCTGCACCTTCTCCATCTGGTGCCCCGGTGTTGTTGGCCCGGTCTGGGGTTCGGACCATTCTCCGGCTTGCAATGCCGCCAGCCCTTGAATGCCTTTTGAATTGAGTATATCCAGAAAACAAAATGTGTATTTGTGGTAAAAATGAATTTAAAATTTAAAGTATTCTGGCAGAAGAGTTTCATCTCAAGAATTATGAAAAGAAATAAGAGATAAAAGAGGAAATTGGAAGGTATATTTGGCTTTCATACCAAGATAAATATAGACAATCTAAAACTTTTCTCCCTTTCTCTATATTATGTGATTTTCAAAGATTGTTTAAAATACAAGCCTAAGCTTTATAAATGACCATTTGCACTGTATATTGGAGAAAAAATTAAAAATTGAGGTTAAAGTCACTTAATAGAATAAAACACAAAATGCAGTCCACTGGAAGTGATGAAGTGGTCAAAGATTGAAGGAAGATGTAGGTAAATGAAAGATATGAATCTTGTGAGCATTTGAACCCTCTTTTATTCGTTTTCTCCTACAATTTAGAATTCTATATCATAAGATTTTTAATTATGAACATTGCAAACCTTTTGAAAATAAATAGGACTAATGTAATGCTTTTGCTTTTTTGAGGGAAGTCATACCCGGCATTGCACAGGGGTCATTCCTGGCTCGTGCAATCAGGAAGTACTTCTGGCAGTGCTCAGGGGGACCATATGGGATGCTGGGAATCGAACCCGGGTCAGCCGCATACAAGGCAAATGCCCTACCCGCTGTGCTATTGCTCCAGCCCCATAGTGTAACACTTTTGAAAGAGTACTACAGAGTATAACTTAGTCATGCTAAATAGAACAATCATTAGCAATCATCTTAAGAACTCTCTAAATTGAGAACAAAAGGGAATGCCCTGCCACAGAGGCAGGGAGGGGGGGAGGGGGGATGGGGTCATCAGTGGAGAACGGCACTGGTGGAGGGATGGGTACTCAAGCTGTGTATGACTGAAACACAAGCACGAGAATATGTAAATCTGTATCTGTACCCTCACAGTGATTCATTAATAATAAATAAATAAATAAAATTAAAAAAGAACTCTCTAAATTGTATCTGCAGAATTATTTTAGTATCTGGACTCCTGTTACAGTGCTCCTTGATAATTGAAAATCAAGGTTTAATTAGACATGATGTTGTTAAACTGTATATTCTATCTCTACAGAACTAATGCTTCTGCTGATGTGAATAGGACTCATAGCAAACGGGTATTGGTCACGTTTCTCAAAAAATTCCACTGCTCCACTGTTTACAATAGCCAGAATCTGGGAAAAACCCGAGTGCCCAAGAACAGATGACTGGTTAAAGAAACTTTGGTACATCTACACAATGGAATACTACGCAGCTGTTAGAAAAGATGAAATCATGAAATTTACATATAGGAGGATCAACATGGAAAGTATCATATTAAATGAAATGAGTTAGAAAGAGAGGGACAGACATAGAATGATTGCACTCATTTGTGGAATATAAAGTAACAAAATTGGAGACCAACACCCAAGAATAGTAGATAAGTACCAGGAGGATTACTCCACAGCTTAGAAGCCAGCCTCACATGCTGGGGGGAAAGGCAGCTCAGATAGAGAAGGGCCACCAAGTAAAGGGTTCTAGGAGGGCCCACTCGGGATGGGAGATGCTGGCTGAAAGTAAACTATAGACTGAACATCATGGCCACTTAAAACCATTGCAAACCACAGCAACCCAAAAGGAGAGAGAGAGAGAGCAAAAGGGAATGCCCTGCCATAGAGGCGGGGTGGGAGTGGTGGGAGGGATGCTGGGACCATTGGTGGTGGAAAATGGGCATTGGTAGAGGTATGGGTACTTGATCATTGTATGAGTGAAACACTAGCACGAAAGTTTGTAAATCTGTAACTGTGACCTCATGGTGATTCACTAATAAAAAATTGTAGTAGCACTGTAGCACTGTCGTCCCATTGTTCATTGATTTGCTCAAGCGGGCACCAGTAGCATCTCCATTGTGAGACTTGTTACCGTTTTTGGCATATCGAATACGCCATGGGTAGCTTGCCAGGCTCTGCCGTGCGGGCAAGATACTCTCAGTAGCTTGCTGGGCTCTCCGAGAGGGGCAGAGGAATCGAACCCGGGTCAGATGCATGCAAGACAAATGCCCTATCTGCTATGCTATCTCTCTAGCCCTCTTCATACCCCATTTTTTTTAAATTTTAGCATTCCATCTCACACTTATTTTTTACTTTTTTGGTGAAGCGCCATGAGATAGACCTTTCCAGACATCTCATACTGTTCATAACAAGCAAAATAAATTAATTATCCAGCATCTACCTGTGGGGCAGGCTTGAATGTTGGGAAATTTTAAATAATGGTGGTGGGAAGGTGTAATGGTGGTGAGATTGGTGTTGGAATATTGAATGTAATCAATTATTGTGAACAATTTTATGAAAATAATTTTTTTAATTTTTTTAAAAAAGAGATTGGTCATTCTGCCCAATCACACTCAAAAAATAATAATAAATTGGTGTTTGGGCCACATCTGGCAATGCTCAATGTTCCTCCTGGCTTTGCTCTCAGAGATCACTCTTTAATATGCTCAGGGGATCATATGGATGCTGAGGAATGACCCCAGGTCTGCTGAGTGCAAGGCAAGCACCCTACCCACTGTACTTTTTTTTTAATTGAATAACTGTGATAATAGTTACAAAGCTTTCAGGTTTAAGTCTCAGTCATACAATAATCAAACACCCGTCCCTTCACCAGTGCACATGTTCCACCACCAAGAAACCCAGTATACCCCCCATGCCACCCCCCACCCTGCCTGTGTGGCAGATGATTTTCACTTTACTCTCTCTTTACTTTGATTACATTCCATTTTCGACAGAAAACCCACTATTATGATTTGGAATTTTTCCCCCAACAATCAGACCTGCCATAAAGACATCATTAGATCATTTGTTGTCTATTGCTGATAATGAAGAGCATATGATGTCGCACAGCCGCTGTCGCGGCCACATGGTTTTGGAATTCTGGTATTTTAGTAATTAAGTCCAGAGGTATTTCTGCCAGCAGCCGCTGTGTTCCAAGATTGGTTTGTGTGCCTCTGGGATCTTGACTGTTCAGGAGCAGAGGAGCCGTTCATGGGCAGCCACTCGGGATCCCGTTTGAGCGGGGAGCAGGGCCGATTCCACCCCCTCCCCCATCGTAAGATTCCCCGCGCACCCTATCACTGCAAGCTCCTACCTCTCTGTCCAATTAGCTCTAAAAGGTAGTGGTTGCCATGCTGCCACAAAGGGGAAAAGGCTGAGGAACAAAAACCCTTCCCCTCCAGGGCTGCATGAGGTCGTAGCTTAGTTCACAGTCCAGGAGCACTTCTGCCGGCGGCCATTGCATTCCAAGATTGGTTTGTGTGCCTCTGGGATCGTGGTTGTTCAGGGGCAAAGGAGCCATTCCTGAACTTTTTTAGCATATCAGGAAAGGTCACACGGCCACATAAGCGGCCGTGCAGTTTGGAGAAATAGTCCTGCTCCCCACATACCGAAGCCATGTTAGTAGAAGTTCAGTGTCACCGGGATTCCATCTGGAGAAAGCGGGGAGACTGCACCTTCTCCATCTGGGGCACCCGTTTTATCAGCTCAGTTTGGGGTCCGGAGTATTCTCCGGTGTGTGGTGCCTGCCGGCCAGGATTCTTCACTCCCCACTGTACTTTTGCTCCAACCCCCTCAAACTATTATTGTGCAGCCCACTGCATTTAGGAAAGACTGTCACCATGACCCAGGATGCAGAGAGAAGGCTGGAGAGATAATACAGTGGGGAGGATGTTTGAGTGTCATGCAGCCAATCCGAGATTGACCCACAGCATCCTACATGGCCTCCCTGCACAGTCAGGAGCAATTCCTGAGTGCAGCTTCAGAAGTAATCGAGATGGTGAGACTTCTCAGCAGTGCTCTGGGCGCAGGTCCACTCCAGCCACAGTGATAGTGAGCCTGATCATTTGCTGCTCAGATCTGGCTATACCAGGTGCCAGGCTCACAGAGTCCTGTGAGCTGATGCCCCACCCATTCTTTTAAGGGCAGTGAAGGTTTTTATTTATTTATTTATTTTATTGAATCACCATGTGAAAAGTTACAAAGTTCTCAGGCTTATGTCTCAGTTATACAATACTCAAACACCCATCCCTTCACCAGTGCCCATATTCCACCACCAAAAACCCCTGTATACCTCCCACCCTCTGCCCCCCCACCCCTGCCTCCGTAACTGATAAATTTCACTTCATTGTCTCTTTACCTTGATTACATTCCATATTTCAACACAAAACTCACTACTGTTGTTGGAGTTTCCCCCAAAAAAAGACAGCCCTAATGCCAAGAAAGCATTTGATAATTAGTTTTCCATTGCTGAGAATGAAGAGATATGAAGTCCCACTGTTCCAAGTACATAGCTCTTTTTTCTCTTCTTCCCACACCACCAAGTTTGCGCCACCAAGCTTAATAGTCCTCATAGTATGGCTGACGCCACGCCGCCTGACAAGGGGGGAAAAAAAAAACGAGAAAGAAGGATATTCCCCGTCCTAGGCCGGCGTGGGGCTATGACTTAGTTCACAGTCTAGAGACATGGCTGCAAGCAGTTTCTGGAACCAAAGTAGTCTAGTTGGCTTCCGGATTCTGGTAGACCAGCAGCAAAGCGGCCACACAAAAGTGTGGCCACCCAGGTGGAATCTCGGCATAGTGTGCGCTGGCATCAGCCCCGGCCCGAGACTGCCCAAGCTTCCCGCTGTTCCAAGTACATAAATTTTTCCCCTTTTTTCCCCTTCCCGTGCCACCAAATTCATGCCTGCTTAATAGACCTCATAATATGGCTGACGCCATGCCGCGTTTCTCCCCGAAAAGGGAAAAGAACCGAGAAAGGATATTTTCTTTCCTCGGCCGGAGTGGGGCTATGGCTTTGTTCACAGTCTAGAGAAATGGGTGCTACTTTGATTACCTTCAATATTTCAACAAAAAACTCACTATTATTGTTTGGAGTTTCCCCCCAAAGTCAGAACTGCTAAAAAGGAACCGTTTCACGTTGCTGACAATTAAGAGATATTAGGTCGAATGGCCAACTGTCGCGGCAGCGCGGTTTTGGATTTTTGTATAAAGTCTAGGGGAAATTCTGCCAGAAATTGCATTGCTGCAAGCTTTTACTTCCCTTTTGTGGTGCTCATAAGATGGAAAAGCCTAGAGAGAGAAACCCTTCCCCGCTGGCGCTGCATGGGGAAGTGGCTCAGTTCACAGTCTGGAGGCATTTCTGGGAGCTGCTCGTGTCCAGAGTAGTTCAGTTGGCCTCTGAGATCGTGCTCATGCAGCAGCGGAAAGGCTGAACACGTGTGGCTGCTGGGCTTAAATATTGGCAGAGGGCGGGGCCGGTACCCCCTGCCCCCTGGGATCTCCCGCGCATCCCACGGTAGCCAGGCTGGTACTTCCATTTTGTGCTCAAAAAGCAGTGATAGCCGTGCTGTGCCCAGGAGGAAGGGTTGAGAGAGAGAAACACTGCCCCACTGGCGCCGCATGGGGAAGTGGCTCAGTTCACAGTCTGGAGGCATTTCTGGGAGCTGCTCGTGTCCAGAGTAGTTCAGTTGGCCTCTGAGATCGTGCTCGTGCAACAGCAGCAGCAGCGGAAAGGGCAGTGAAGGTTCTTGAGACAGTGATGGAGTTCTTATCCTTAGCTCACTCCCTTTCCCTTTCCCTTTCCCTTTCCCTGATCAAGGACCACTGTTTCTTCCTCTTCTGTGACCTGAAGAACAACATCGTTGGGAAGGGAGCACCCAGAGAGATGCTTATCCAGAAGTCCTTTAGCTGTGAATCTCCTCTTCTAAATCACGGAGTAAAGACGAAGTCAGGGGCCAGAGATATAGGACAAGGGGTTAAAGCACTTGCCTTGCCTGAAGCCAACCCAGGTTGGGTCCCTGGCACCACACAGGGTTTTCCCAGCCCCACTAGTAGTGATCCCTGAACACAGAGTCAGGGTTGGATTCCTGGCACCCCATATGGTAGCCCAAGTTCCATTAAGAGTGATCTCTGAGCGCAGAGCCAAGTGTGGCCCCCTCCCCCCCAAAAAAAGAACTGAAGATAAAGAGGAACCAAGTAATTAGCATCTACTTTTAAAAGGTTTCCCCCACCCCCCCATTGGTGCATTAGGAATGGATAGACAGTTCAGAGTACTGAGCCTATGAGTCTAGTTCCTGGCACCACATGGCAGGGGAGCCCGGGATAGACCCCAGCACCCCCAGGATGTGGCTCAAACCCACAAAAGCAACAAATTGGAGACGGGAGTGATCAGACTCCCTCCACCCACACTCCCACATCCTGAACCTCGTCTTGCTTCTCTGCCTTCCAGGTGCAGGGACATGGAAACAAAAACCGATGTAATCAAAGTCAGGATGAAATAATCTACAGACAGTCTTGCATTTCACCGTGCACTCCCCAATCCCCTACCCAGATAACCCCAGTCCTTGGTAGAGAGCAGTCTGGCCGCCCTGCGGTCTGGACTACATTTCCCAGAAGTCTGTGCGCCGCGTCTCCCGGAAGGCGCGCCGAGGTGCCTGCTGGGAGACGCGGTTCCTGCGCGCGCCGCCGCTCTGACTTTCCCTGCTCCGAGGCGGGGCAGTCCCCCGTCCAGCTGGAGCCTGGCGCCCCCTCCCGACGCCCCGTGGCACGCCGGGCTCCCCGCGGTGAGTAGCTTTTCCCCAGAAGGGCAGCGGCTCGCTGAACGGCGGGGCCGGTGCGCTGCGGAGACGCCGTGGAGCGGGAGGCTTGCGGCGCAACCGCGGCCACAGGTGCGGGAGCCGCGGGGGCGGAGAGCGGGTCCGAGGCAGCCGCGACAAGGCAGCCTGAGGAGGCGGTGTGAGAGGGGTCGGGTCGGGTCGGGTCGGGCTGCTGCCCGCCTGCCGTGCGGAGCTGTGAGGCCGCCGCGGCCAGCCGAACCCCGCGGAGTCCCGGGGGCGCCGGGACCCAGAGGGGGCGGCGGGGACCCTGAAGGGGCGGCGGGGACCGTGAGAGGCGGTGGGGACCCTGAGAGGGCGGCGGCGACCCTGAGGGGGCGCCGGGACCCAGAGAGGGCGGCGGGGACCCTGAGACCGCGGGGACCGGACCCTGAGGGGAAGGCGGGGACCGTGAGAGGCGGCGGGAACCGTGACGGGGAGCCGGGGACCCTGAGGAGGCGGCGGGGACTATGAGGGGCGACGGGGACCCTGAGGGGCGGCGGGGCCTGTGACGGGGACGTGCGGAGCCCGAGAGATTGCGTGGGACGCCAAGGCTGGCGCAGGGTCCGGTGACCCGGATGTGGCGGTTGCGGGTGGGCGACAGCGGGTGGCCCCTTCCCCCCAGAGGGGAGTCGCGGGCGGGACCTTCCCGTGAAAGACAGACCAGGGCGGCTCGGCGGAGCCTCAAGGATGAGATTTGGGGTTGGTGTTGTTGGGGAGGGTTACACCCATCCGGACTTGGCCTCCTCCCGCTTCAGTGCCGGCCCCGGGCCGGCTCCAGCTCTCCCTGCCCCCTCCAATTAGAATTCGGTTTCTCTTCTGCAGGTGGAGAAGCCTCTGGCTTGAGGAGGGGGGTCCCGGGCACCTCTGCTGTTTCAGAGCCCCGTTTCCCGAACCCCCAGCTCCCCTCTGTTTCAAGTTGGTTTTCGATAGACGGGAGGATTAGAACGG
>JASTTN010021389.1:23037-48936 GCA_030324115.1 Sorex maritimensis | reverse complement strand
TTTCTTTCTTTCTTTCTTTCTTTCTTTCTTTCTTTCTTTCTTTCTTTCTTTCTTTCTTTCTTTCTTTCTTTCTTTTTAATATTTTATCTAATCACCGTGAGATAGTTACAAGCTTTCAGTTTGGGTTACAATCACACAATGATTAAACATCCATTCCTCCACCAGTGCACATTCCCCACCACCAATGTCCCCGGTAACCCTCTCTTTTCCACCCTCCCCCTGCCTCCATGGCAGACAATATTCCCTATACTCTCTCTCGACTTTTGGGCATTATGGCTTGCAACACAGACACTGAGAGGTCATCATGTTTGGTCCATTATCTACTTTTGGCACACATCTCCCAACCCGACTGATTCCTCCAGCCATCATTTTCTTAGTGATCCCTTCTCTATTCCCTGGCAGCCATTTCTAAAAAATAAATGATGTGCCAATATCTGTTTCTAAACTAATGCGGGCAGCGCGGCTACTCACCCCTTCCCACTGTGGGAGATTCTGCACGGAGACCCACAGGCCCATGAGCTCATCGAACCAAAGTCTGCAGAAGGAAACTGGTGTTAGGCACAGCAAGTGGATCAAAGCCAGGGAGCCCTTCTATTTTTAAAAATCTATTATTCTTACTGAGAACTATGCAACCTAGAAAAAACATACTGAGAGTTACAAACACAGAAGGAAGAGCTATTCTGTCTGCCTGTCTCCTTGCATTCCTGCGGAAGAGGATCTCCTCAAGCTGCTCGTCTCGTCACACACTTACTACCACCCTACCAGGGACGCTGGCAAGCTTCTTTCACTGTCCTCTTCCTTCCATTTCCTGTCACTACCTGCTTGTGCACCTATTCTGTACTTTCTTTTCTTTAACAAGCCGATTAATAAATAGTAAATAGACTATAATATTAATTAGCAGCGACAGCACAGTAGGTAGGGCATTTGCCTTGCATGCGGCCGACCTGGGTTCGATTCCTCTGCCCTTCTCGGAGAGCCCGGCAAACTACCAAGAGTATCTCGCCCACATGGCAAGAGCCTGGCAAGCTACCCATGGCATATCTGATATGCCAAAAACAATAACAACAAGTCTCACAATGGAGACCCATGCACACAGAATGTAAATTAAAACCAAATTCTAGGAAATACTTTTCTCTCTAAATTCGATATAACTGAATATTTCTCTCACTATTTATTGTCAGCCCCCCAGTTTCTTAAATCCCTCATCGTATGAAGCTCCACACACAAGTGTTCCCGTCTCTTTACATACAATCCTGTATTGTTTCAATCTTCATCATACTTCAAGTACAGTAAAATTAACAGCCGAGTTTGTATTTTCTTTAACTTACTATTACTTTTTAGCTTGCCTACTTGTACTTCCTACCACATTGTAGAATTTAGCAAGATACTTACTTAAAACCTTTACTATGGAGGTGTGGAGGAAGGGAGGTAGGAAGAAATATTTCAAAGTAAGTGATGGCCTTCTGCATCGTGACATCAAAAGGGCACAGTAAAGGCCGCCACTCCTCCAGCATCTCGGCCGTCGCTTCTGCTGGGAAATACCTGGAGAGAAGAAGACTTTCACGAATCTGCAGCTGAACACAAGTGCTAGGTCTCTCGTTAGCATCGGCCGAAACAGGAGCGGAGGGAAAAGGGTCTCTCAGCTCTATCCCTGACTACAAAAGCGGGTGACAAGATACACACTCCTCTAACTCCACAATGATTGTTCTGTCACACAGGAGAAGGCAAATTTTCTTTTCTATGGGGTTTAGGAAACTGCAGTAAAGTTGAGAAACTTAGGAACAAAAACATATATACTCAAATCTATAGGACTAGAGGGTCTTGTCTTATAATGTAAACATGGTTGTTGCAGATGTTTTTCCTGTGTATATAATAGAAATACAAAGATAATCTTACATAGAATCCACGCTACAAAAGAAATGCAGTAACGTGAGAAGGTTTCAGTGTGGGAATCTTGAGACCCCAGGGTGACAGTCAGCCTGTGTACAAGAGGGTGGGACTTAGCAGGGACTTCTAGTCACTAACCCGAAAGCAGAGAAAGGGCGGGACACCACTACGCTAAAGCAGCACTCGTCAGCAGCTATCCACGTGCGGGGAAACAGGCCAGCTATCAGCACCAACGGAGTGGACCACTGGTTCGCAAACTTTCCACACCTGAGGGCCAACAGCCATCTGTGGCCCGGCCTTTGAAGATTGCTGGACTAGAAGATCTTGTCCTGCAGGCTTAGACTGGGTCATACAGTAACTGGCCAGCAACAGAGAGCTGATTCAGAAACTAACTTGAATTCCTGCTACAAGTATAGAATAAACCCAGGGATATTCATTTGAGAGAAATCACTGCACCATAGCAGGTAAGCAGTGTCAGAACAAATAACCGGTAATAAGAAAGCAGTTCAAACGGAGAACTGGGAATTCATTCAACTGAAATAAAAATCTATCTACAGTCATCTTTAAATAGCAGAATATAACATATTTAAGGCCAGATATTCTCCTGAAAAAAGAATTATTTAAAACGAGCAGAAAGCACTTCAGTGCAGTAACTGCAAAGACCATTTTGGAAAATATTTTTGATTTGAGTAACCATGTTCCAGGAAAACCTATCAATAAAGATAATTACACAGAAATTAAGAGGTTCTTATTTTATAAGACACCCACACTACTTCAAAATTTCTAAATCCAGTTCAAGAGTTAGAAATAGAGCAGAGATGGAGCTCAGCGGTGGAACACGAAGTGTTCACTGGGCTTCTATCCCAGGCTCCTACCCCAAAAACTGGAATAATATGCTGCACCCAGGGACAATACCTAGTATCACAATGTCACAAAGCCATTTAAGCAACTAAAGTTGAGGGGAAGCCCAGAGAAACAAGAGACTTTATCAATCGAGAAGCTACTTACGGTCGGCAGCTTTTCACGAGTGTTTTGAGGACATTTTCTACAGAACTGGGGAAAAAAAGTCATTTGATAAATTAGGTTTCATTGATAAATTAGGTTAAATATTTTAAGAGCACATAGAATTCAGTCACACGCATCTCTAAGATCTGCTCACATTTTCACAGATATTCTCTGTATATGTTGTAACTAGTATTTCTCCCTCATGCAGATAAATTCTAAGGACTAACCACCCAAATCCTTCTCTGCCACAAGGGAAAAAGAAGAAAACCAGGAATACAATGAGTCGTTTTCTATCTTCACCGAGGACGCAGCAAACACCACACTTATCAACACAGTAAATAGGCTCAGTGCTTTAACATGTCAGATAATAAATTGTCACTTTTATTCAAGTCTCAGATAGCAAAACAGAGATGACAGCGCAAAATCTGGAGCGCTTCTACCAGCGACCACCAGAAACTGGTCCCCACTACCGGCTGATGAGAGCCCGAGCCCCTCGAAGGCACTGCACCGCCAGCGACAAGGGTCAGAGATCTAATAAGCATCTCCCGGAGCAGTGAGTGCAAGCCAGCTGCACAAAATGAAAAGTTGCTCATACTTTCTCACAGCTGCTTCAAACAGACAGCAAGAAGAGGATTTGTTTATGAATTTGCAACAGAAGTGTTAGTGCTACTACAAAGGCCAATGTGTAAACACACAGAACTATTAAGGGCATACATAAATTATTAATTAGACCCAGTCAAGAGGTTAAATGCAAATAAACAAAGGGACATTAGGTAATATGAACTGCAATGTTAAAATAACAGTGTGGCTACTTAGAGCACGGTAAGTGTAAGTAAAAATATCCCAGTTTGGGCCGTGGGGGGCGGTTGGTGCAGAGATGCACAGTAGGCAGCCTTGCACGTACCCACCTGCACCTCATACGGTCCCCTGAGCACTGGCAGGAGTGAGCCCTGAGCACGACTGGTTGTGGCCCCCAAACAAAAACAATTAGATGGGTAATACGGTAACTTTCAGACAGTGCTTCCACTGAGTACTTTCTTGGAAATTCTTATGTCAGGATGTCTACCATACATCTCCAAAAGCTTAAGAACGAATCTGTAAGAAATTCTAAGGAATAACACACTACAGACAGCCAATGTAATACAAAACCAAGAATCAGAATTAGAACTTCAATGCTTGCACTAGTAGGCATTCATTTTAACTCCACAACTATTTAGAGAAAAAATAACCAACGAGGAAATGGGGTTCCCATGCCTGGGTCTACCCTAAGAAACAGGAGCATGCAGTCAGAAATATTGTGAAGTATTTTTTCTGTTTATTAGAAAAATACATAAGTATTTCCCTCTCTTATTAAAAAAATATATAAACAATTTTAAAAAAAGGTTTAGCTGAAAGAGCAGCTAAAATGCCTGCTTATTTAAAAAAAAAAAAAGGATGGGGGGAGGAGTGTCAAAATGTCTCTCAAACTACATCTATAACCCCCAGAGAATACAACTATGCTTCTCACTCTGGCACTTCCAGAAAGTACAACAAGGCAATGTGTTCATCCAGCCACACACATTAGCTTCATTATACTTACAGGACTCAATAAACATCATTTACAATGGCAACAAAGAACAGAGATTCTTAGATTTGCTTTAATTTGTGTTGAAAAACCCATTTAGAAAATAATATAGGAGGGGTTTAAAGAGCCACCAATTTCCAAACCAAAAAAAAAAAAATAAAAAAGATGAACTAAAATGAAGATATTAAAGTTTAATTCTAAAATAGTAAGCTTCCTGTCAAAACCCCCAAAAGATCTTTAATTAAGAGTGTCTGAAGTTCTTATTCATTTAAACTTTCCATCTCTCACAATTTCTGTGGTAACTCGCTGGGGTGCTGACACCGAAAGCCTAATGTCAACGAGGACCTTCTCCGTCCCCAACAAACTTTCATAGACTATCAAAAAAGATTCTGGAAAGCTGGTCATAAGAAAGCAAGTACAATATGCTGTCTCAGGTTCACTTCACTCTATCAAAGAACAGTTACAGGAGAGTCAAGGCTCACACCGCTCATCAGAGTACATGACTCAATTCACCTCATTGAGTCCATCCCAACCCCTCCTCGTATTTAAGGTTTGTACCATCGGGTTTATTCTCTTTGTCCAGAAAAGGGTACAATCTCTCTAACCTGTGATATCTGTATAGTGACCTTTTGTGATTCTTGTAATCTCTCAAGATGAAGGGAACAATGTTTCTGTTTAAAAATAAAATAAAAGGTTAAGGCTAAATGCTACAAGAGTATATTTTACTAATTTTTAGAGGGAGTGAATAATCACTATATACTTTTCCAATTATTGGAAATTTATGATACGAAAGGGTTAACAATTCAAAACACCTTTATTTTTTAAAAATCAAAAGGAATCCACTGAGGGACTAAGCTCTGGATAGGTTTTCTCAAATACTATTTCCTCACAGAAAAGGCAGTTAAGTTATAAAGAATGGCATCACATATAATGAAATAATTCCCAGCTAGAGCTTACTGTGAGACCTGATTTTGAATAGTAGTTCCACCATATTAGTACTATAGTATTATAGCTTCCATATTTCCATCTATTTAAGCAATAATACCTCTAATAGTACCTAAAATAACTGCTATGAAATTTAAGTAATATTTTTTAAAAAACAACTATTTGGTTCAATATTAAGCACAATACATGTTAATTACAATTACTATTTCCTATCTATCCAAAATAAATCCTATTTTCATTTTCTTTAATGACCAGGTTTTTGCTCACTTCGCTTTTACATTTATTATGAATAGCTATTAATCTACAGTTTAGGAAATCAAATCCAAGTAAGAAACTATTCTTCCTTCTGTCACCCCCTATTTATTAGGGCAGAAAGTCCTTGTCCCAGTTTCAACAAATTCCTGGGTAAATTTTCCTCTTTAAATTGCAATCTCTTTATGAACATGAAATAGAGAAGAGCCCGAGGAGAACCGAGAGTCTGGGCATATGTTACCCAGTTACCAAGGGCTGATTTGCAGAAACCTGGAGTTTTAAGCTTCCTACCTTCTTGGCGTTACTTATCATGGGATATAAGGACCATATTCATTTCTAAACTAGAGAAATCTATAGCAAGTGATATATTCAAGATGAGAGCTATGTGTACTTGTGTACTACCCACAGTCAGAGAAACTTACATTAGACAGTTCTTCAACTTAATTAAAGCTTAACTTCAAAATAATGTTTTTTTCATAAATGAACTAGTTTGTTCTAACTTTGGCATATTCTATAAATTTCTGCTTTAATTTGCTTGTAACTTAATGGTGACATATTCAATAAACCTCTGCCATAATCCTTCTAATTTAATAATTGTTTAATGCACAGTACTTTTCTATGCCACTTTATCTAAAAAAGATCAGGTTTTGCCTGCTTTAATTTTTTTCCTAAATTGAAATAACTTCACTCTAAGTTAGTTAACCACTTCCACCTTATATCTAATCTTTCAAAAGTATTGTATTACTTAGCTAAATAGCCATTTTTCACAACCACTTCACACAAAATTAGGGCCTAGTTAATTTTACCATAATAAAGGTATGAAATGCCACTGAAACAGTACTAGTTCTGACTCTTTATTTTGATGATGATGATGATTATTATTATTATTTTGCTTTTTAGGTCACACCCGGCAATGCACAGGGATTACTCCTGGCTAATGCACCGAGGAATTATTCCTGGCAGTGCTTGGGGAACCATATGGGATGCTGGGAATCGAACCCGGGTCGGCCTCGTGCAAGGCAAACGCCCTATCCGCTGTGCTATCATTCCAGCCCCTAGTTCTGATTCTTCATAACAATTAAAGAAAAAAAAGTCTTATGGCAAGCATTAAAAAACTGTAATGACCCTGACCACACGTGTAAAAAAGTGTATGTCCTTGAAATGATCATATCTGATTCCATCGGATATTTTTTAAAAAAATTGCTTTAAAAAGTGCAATTTCTAAAGAAAAAGTGTGATTTCTAAGTTTCTGTGTGAAAAAGAAGAGAAGGGGGGATAGGCAAGGAAAGTAGGAGAAGGTGAGGAGAGGGAGAAGGGAGAAGGAGGGGAGGGAGGAAGGGAGGAAGGGACAAACTAAGGAGAGGAGGAAGGAAGGATCAGTGAGATAACTCTTGGAAGAGTTACTTCAGAGATTCCCAGAAACACTATCAAAATGTATCAGGTGGGGGTGGCTGAGAGGATCAGCAGCTTTGCACCAGGAGCTCCAGGTCTGATTTCTGGGCTAGTGACCAACAGTGCCACTGGTGAACAACAGTGCCAGGAGTGAGCCTCACGGGAGTCATCTCTGAGGACCCCAGGAATGGCCCCAAAATGAAAGGCAAAAACAAAAAAAAGTTTTAAGTAAAAATCATTTCATCTCTAATTTCCAAATAAATGTAAAAGTAAGTTTTTGAAAAGCAAAAGAGTTC
The DNA here is from genome assembly GCA_030324115.1 of Sorex maritimensis. Taxonomy (NCBI): domain Eukaryota; kingdom Metazoa; phylum Chordata; class Mammalia; order Eulipotyphla; family Soricidae; genus Sorex; species Sorex maritimensis. The sequence continues at coordinate 41,595 of JASTTN010021389.1, read as the reverse complement.
CTCAAATGTCACTGTACATACCAAATCAGTAACCATCATTAACAAAATTGACTTTTTGTTTCTTTGGGGGCCCACACCCTGCGATGATCAGCAGTTACTCTTTTTGTCACTCTTGAAAGTGCTCAGGGGACCATATGGGGTGCTGAGAATTGAACCCGGTGGCCACATACAAGGCCAGCACCTACCTGCTGGCTGTACTATTTCTCCAGCCTCCCAAATGGATTCTTAAATTTCAGCAAGGACTCCCCGAAGTTATTTTCATTATTTTATTATGTTAAATTCTGGACACAGAGATGGTGACAGTAACTTAAGCTCAGAAAAGTGGCCACCTGTATCAAGACACTGTTTCTACCCCAACAGAGATAATAAAAACTATATAATTTATGTGCTATAATAACAAAGAAGAGGGAAAGGAAAGAATTTCATTGTATCTTAAGGACGAGAGTTGCAAATCAGGGGCCGGAGTGATAGTCCATTGAGAAGAGAAGGTCATTTACTTTGCAAACAGCTAACATGGGTTCAATCCCCGGCATCCCATGTAGTAGTAATACCTGAGTACAGAACCAGGAGTAACACCTGAGCATCGCTGTGACCCAAAAAGCGCGCGCGCGCGCGCGAGAGAGAGAGAGAGAGAGAGAGAGAGAGAGAGAGAGAGAGAGAAAGAAAGAAAGAGAGAGAGGGGGGGGGGAAGAGTCACAAAAGGAAAATACCAAACTTCTTCAGAGGCAAATTAAAATGAATAATGCAAGGGTCTAATACCAACATAGGAAAGAGAAAAAATGCTACCTAAATTCAAATTTGTATGCATGTATGTATGCACACAAGTATGCATGCATGTATGTATGCATGTGGTATCAGTGACAGCTCAGTGCTTCATTCATGAGGCATACAATCCACCATGGAGAGACAAGTCACATCTCTCCCCAAAAAATGTTTTTAAGCAAATGAGTTATTTAGGTTTGAACTAGCCGTGAAATGTGTAAAATCACAAAAACGTATACACATAACAATTCAAATACAAATATCCCATAACCATTGGTAAAAAAGTTAACCTAAACATAGGTTCCCATTATATTTTCACTGCAATATCCTTCCATGGTATGCTGCCTACACGTGAAACCTGAACTACAGACCAATTAGGTGTATGAAGTACTTTTATAAAATAGAGAATAAGATCCAACTGCTTCTTTTATAGGTTGGATGATAACAATACAAACAATTTTTAAAAGCAGGCTAAAATGTGATGCACTCACGCAGTGACTTGCTTGTTATTTGGGGGGGCACACACAGCGATGCTCAGGGTTAACTCCTACTTGTGCACTCAGGGATGGCTCCTGACAGGGTTTCTGGGGACCACACAGATGGTGAGGATCAAACTCAGGTACGACACATGCAAGCAAGAGCTTTACCCACTGTACTGTCCTGCTGGTCCCATTAAGCACTGATTTCCATGAAGACAAACACAAGGAACATGTGCTTTAGGACTTGAAAGACAACGAATTCAAGCGACCTTTCCCTCTTGGTTACAAAAACAGCACTCTAGAGATAGCAACAAGATAGCATGTTCAAGTCAGCTGGCAAAACTGTCTCAAAACGGGACTGAATGCATCTAAGAAGAAAATAGTGAAGTCCAAATACCATTTCAAAAACAGTGTTCTGCATTTTCCCCTTAAAAAGTCAATGTTTTTAAATCCAAATTTATTGTGACTATGAAAGTTCAAAATACATGCTGTCTTATTGTGCTAAAAGATTCTTTTCTTTTGGGGACACCCCAGCGATGCTCAGAGCTTACTCCCGGCTCTGTACTCAGGTACGGATCCTGGCAGGTTCGGGCGACCATGTGTGGTGCCATCAGGGATCTTAAGTAAAAGTAAGATTTTAAAATGCTTCAAATCAGCATTTCTCCTGGCCAAATGGCCACAGGTTATTCCAAGGAGGTCACAGCTGACAGTCATGTAAGGAAAACAGGCTGGAAGGGTCCTGGCTGGGAGGAGCGTAGGGACACTGAGGTGGTACAGCAGGGGCAGACAAGGAGCAGGGAAGCCAACAGCACTGACCGACTGTCCCTACGGGAGACCCAGGAAGCCACCGACTTACAAAGGAACCAGGGGCAGAGAGGAAAGCGTGCTGGGCCCGGGCACTGCTCCCAGAGGACATGGCAGGTCCGTGCTCTGGGCCAGCGCTGCCAGGGCCACCAGAACAACACCTGGGGGTGCGGGCAGTGGGGGTAACAGCAGGGTGCAGGGAATCAAACTCAAGGATTTGATGGCCTGGCCTGCTGGCCCTATTAATGGGCACGTGTGACTTTAAAAGCAGCAGGTACAAAGGTACAAGGAGCAAAGGAGTTGCCGCAAGGCGGACACTGCCACCGCTCCACCCCCAGAATTCACCGGAGATTTAAGAAACAACCAGACGGACACACACACACACACACACCTGGAAAATTGCACAAAGACAGCTGATTGTGAATTGTCTAAAGGTCCCTGAAGTCAAAAAGGGGACACACACACACACACACACACACACACACACACACACACACACACATACCCCACCCTCCCAGAAAATTGCACAAAGATAGCTGATTGTGAACTGTCTAAAGGTCCCTGAAGTCAAAAAGGGGACACACACACACACACACACACACACACACACCACCCTCCCAGAAAATTGCACAAAGATAGCTGATTGTGCAAAAAAGCTCGGGGGCTGAGTGCGTGCCCACTTGCTTGGCCGATGGTCCCGTGACGTCTAGCCAGGACAGCTCCCACACCAGGTGTGGACCATAAAAAAAGAAGCCAAATCTCGGCCCAGTGAATCTCACCCATGCCCACTGCCCTCCAGACACGAAACTCGGTGCCTTCCTAAGGGAAGGCCGTACCCAGGGCAGGTGCCGGGCTGGCTCAGAGCTGGACGTTGCAAGTGTGCGCCACAGCTCTGGGCCCTCAAAGACAAACCCAATCAGGACTTTTACAACAGTCCTGTCATATTCAACTTTGCATGGTAAACACTGATAAGGACCTATCTGCACATTACTTCCCAGAGTTTCATGGATTTCGCTACTTCCAGATAAAAGTACATTTCCTCGCTCTAGTAAGTGAAACTAAGGGAAACAACTTCCGCACACTTTATGTGGCTGCTGTCCAGAAGCCCGCGGGACCAAGGCTCAGGATTCCTCACAGCCCTTTAAAAACTACCGTGCCCAATGTTTCCTTATGACCTAAACACATTTTAAAGTCTGCTGCATACGGTCCTTTTCAGAACTCTTACAATAAAAGCACAAAAGACTGATGACTTATGTAAGGCATGGTCCAAATCATCTAGACAGAAATGTCTCCAAGAATGTAACACAGGCCAGGGGATGGCTCAAAGCCCATGTTCTGCATGTGGAGGCCCCAGATTGGATCCGTGACACTCCCAGGGGTGCCCCTGTACCAAAATAAAGAACCAATTAATGTAAAGATGTATAGGCTGAGACAGAAGCCATAGCAATAAATCCTTAAGGCTTAATCCATCCTAATAAGTGAATATACAAGCATTCTTTAGGAAACAGCTATAGAAAGACAAAATTGAAAACAAAAAGTTTCTTAAACTAAAGCCCAATCACAAATAAGAATTTTTCTCTTTTTTTCTGACATTTCTTTTATTTTCATTTTTGCTGAAGTAACATAGCACTATAGTATTATAGCACTATAGTATTATGTGAGTTCCAATCACACATCACTGAAACACCACATAAAACTACAATGAATTTATGATTTATTTTTTGCTTTTTTTGGGGGGGGTCACACCCGGCAATGCACAGGGGTCACTCCTGGCTCATGCACTCAGGAATTATTCCTGGCGGTGCTCAGGGGACCAATGGGATACTGGGAATCGAACCTGGGTTGGCCGCATGCAAGGCAAACGCCCTCCCCGCTGTATTATGGCTCCAGCCCCAAATTTATGATTTTTAAATCCAATTTCATCCCTTATCATAGACCCTTTTAGGCAGATTTATCCACCCCTCTTCTCCTTCCCTTTTTCTTTAAATTTTTAAAAATTGTATTATTATTTTTTAAAATCACTGAGGTAGACCCTCACAAAGTTGTTCAAGATTGGATTTCAGTCATACAGTGTTCCAACACCCATCCCTCCACCAGTGCACATTTCCCAGCACCAGTGTCCCCAGGTTCCCTCCTGTCAGCCCCCACCCCCTGCCTGCCTACCTCTATGGCAGGTGCTTCTCTTTTCTGTCTCTCTTCTCTGTTTCTCCTTTCTGTCTCTCTCCCTCTCTCTCTCCCCTCCCCGCACCCCATTTTGGGCATTTTGGTTTGCAATAATGATACTGAAAGGTTATCACGAATATCCCTTTACCTACTTTTAACCCCCAGATCTTGTCCAGCATGATCATTCCCTGCTGTTCAACTGTCATACTGCTCCCTTTTCTATCTTCCTTTCCTCCGCCCCACACACACTTGTGGTAAATTCCAACCACTGACCAGTCCTTCTAATCCATTTTCCCTGACCATGGATATTATTATTCTACTAGATATATTTTTATATACCACAAATGAATGCAGTAATTCTATATCTGTCCCTCTCCTTTTGACTCATTTCACTTAGCATGATACTCTTAACTCTCCATGTCCATCCGTTTATAGGCAAATTTCATGATTTCATTTTTTCCTAACAGTTGCATAATATTCCATTGTGTAGATGTGCCATAGTTTCTTTATCCATTCGTCTGTTCTTGGGCACTTGGGTTGTTTCCAGATTCTGGCTATTGCAAATAGTACTGCAATAAACATAGAAGTGCAGAGTGTGGTTTTTTTTACTGTGTGTTTTTGGGTCCCCAGGGTATACTCCCAAGAGTGGTAATGCTGGGCCAAATGGGAGCTCAATTTCTAGTTTTTTGAGTAATGTCCATATTGTTTTCCAAAAATGTTGGATTAGTCGGCATTCCACCAACAATGAAAGAGTCCCTTTTTCCCCACATCCATGCCAACACTGGTTGCTCTTGTTCTTTTAGATGTGTGCTAGTCTCTGTGGTGAGATGACATCTCGTTGTTTTGATCTGCATCTCCCTGATGATTAGTGATGAAGAGCACTTTTTCATGTGTCTTTTGGTCATTTGAATCTCTTCTTTGAGAAAGTTTCTGTTCATTTTATCACCCCATTTTCTGATGGGGTTGGGTATTTTTTCTTGTAGAGTTCAACCTGTGTCTTGTTTATCTTTGATATTAACCCCTTATCAGATGGGTAGTGGGTGAATAACCTTTCCCATTCTGTGGGCTACCTTTGTATCTTGGTCACTGTTCCTTTTAAGGTACAGAAGCTTCTCAGTTTAAGGTAGTCCCATTTGTTTATCTTTGTTTCCACTGGCTTGGTCAGTGGTGTTTCATCTTTGAAGATACCTTTAGCTTCAATATCACGGAGGGTTTTGCCAAATTTTTCTTCAGTATACTTTATGGATTCTGGTCTGATGCTGAGGTCTTTAATCCATTTTGATCTGACTTTTGTGCTTGGTGTTGGATAGAGGTCTAAGCCTGTCTTTTCTTTTTTCTTCTTTTTTTTAATACGAAGCTGTCCAGTTTTTTCAGCACCACGTGTTAAAGAGCCTTTCCTTGCTCCACTTTGTATTTCTTGCTCCCCCATCAAAGACTAAATGATCAAATATTTGAAAGCATGTGTCAGAATATCCAACTCTATTTCATTGGTCTGCAAGTCTGTTTTTATTCCAATACCATGCTTGTTTTAATTATTACTGCTTTATAGTACAGTTGGGGAAGGTGATGCCTCCCACCTTTTTTTTCCCCCTCAAATAACTGCTTTAGTTACTCATGGGTGCTTATTGTTCCATATGAATTTCAGGAATGTTTGATCAATTTCTTTGAAAAATGTCATAGGTATCCTTATAGGGGTCACAGTGAATCTGTTTAATGCTTTGGGGAATACTGCCACTTTCACAATTTTAATTCTCCAATCCATGAGCAGGGGATGTATTCCCATTTTCTCATGTCTTCTTTTATTTCTTGAAGTAATGTTTTGTAGTTTCCTTTGTACGGGTCCTTCATCTCCTCAGTTAAGCTGATTCCAAGGTACTTGATTTTCTGAGGCATGATTGTGACGGGGATTGTTTTTTTTTTTTTTAATGTCACTTTCTTCTCTCATTATTTGCATATAGGAAAGCCATGAACTTTTTGGTATTGATTTTGTAACCTGCCACAATACAAGTCTATTGTTTCTAGGACTTCTTGGTAGAGACTTTAGGGTTCTCTAAGTATAGTATATTATTTGCAAATAGAGCCTTTCTTCCTTTCCTATCTGGATGTCCTTAGTATCTTTTTCTTCCTTAACTGCTATGGCAAGTACTTCTAGTATTATATTGAATAGAAGCGGCGAGAGTGGGCATCCGTGTCTTGTGCCTGATCTTAGAGGGAAGGCTTTTAACTTTTCCCCACTGAGAATAATACTTTTTGTGGGCTTGTGATAGATGGTTTTGACTACATTGAGGAAAGTTTCTTCAATTCCCATTTTGCTGATATTTTTCATCATAAATGGGTGCAGGATCTGGTCAAATGTTTTCTCTGCACCTACTGATATTATCATATGATTTTTTATCTTTAATTGATATGATGGATTATGTTGATTGATTTGTGAATGTTAAATCATCCTTGAATCCCCAGGATGAATCCCACTTGGTCATGGTTTGTGAGTCGCTGGATTCTACTTCTAATATTTTGCTGAGGACATTTGCATCCATTTTCATCAGGGATATTGGCCTGTAATTTTCTTTTTTTGTGGTGTCTCTGTCTGCTTTTGGTATCAGAGTGACATGTGCCTCATAAAAACAGGAAATGTTTCTATTTCTTCAATTTCCTGGAAAAGCTTGAAAATGACTGGCAGATGGTCCTCTTGAAATGTCTGAAAGAATTCACTAGTTAATCCACCTGGTCTGGGCTTTTGTTTTTGGAAGACTTTTGATTACCATTTCAATGTCCTTGATAGTGATAGGTCTGTTCAGATACTCCCTATCTTCTTGTTTCAGTTTGGGAGGTTATAGGAATCCAGGAATTTATCCATTTCTTCTAGGTTTTCTTGTTTGGTGGCACAAAGACTTTCAAAATAATCTCAGATGATCTTTGAATTTTTGTGGCTTCTGTTGTGATGTCCCCTTTTCACTTCTGATTCAGTTTATTAGGGTTCTCTCACTCTTTGTGAGTCTTGTTAGTGATTTATCAATCTTGTTTATATTCTCAAAAAACCAGCTTTTGGCTTCACTATCTTTTGGATTGCTTTTTAGGAATCCAGCTTGTTGATTTCTGCTCTAAGTTGTATTATTTCCATCCTTCTGCCTGGTTTGGGCTCCTTTTGCTGTCATTTTCTAAGATGTTAAGCTGCGAAGCCAAGTTATTTATTCGGGCCCTTTCTTCCTTCCTGATAAACGTTTGCAGAGCTATAAACTTTCCCCGTAACACTGGTTAAGCTGTGTCCCACAGGTTCTGGTAGCTCGTGTCCTCATTCTCATTTGTTTCCAGGACAACTAAGAATACTTTTTAAAAATTTTGTTTTCCCTAGAAAGGAGCTTGAACGAAAGCTCAAAGAGCGAGGCCCTGCGTCCTAGGGGTGTCCCAGTTCTGCTCTCTGGCCCGCAGCCACCCAAACACGAAGTTGGGAGACCCCGGAGCATATCACCAGGTACGGCGCCCGAAGAAAAAACAAACCAAAAAATGCTTTTCAGGCCACAGATACAGCTCAGGAGTAGAATACTTGCCTTGTTTGTCTGAGGCCCTTGGTTTGATTTCTGGCACGACAAAAAAAAAAAAAAAAAAAAGTAAGGAAAGATCACAACTGGACAAGCCTTGATTATTAGTGAGAAATTACACTTCGCAGCCAAGTTTGAAATCATTAACCAAAACGGGCAGGTGATATACTAGACTATAAATTCAGAAACACTGAATATGCCAAAATTAAAAACCTGAAGGATGCGATTCTATCTGAACAAACCGTAATCAGAGACGTTAGATTACTGTCAGTAACAAAGGTGGAGTCTGGGAGGCACGGGCGGAGCTGGGCATCTAACGGGGATCGATGCCCCCTGATTACACAAATCTACTCATCTTAAAATCTACATTTTACCTGAATTAAAACACACATGAATACATTAAGAAAAATGCCAAATGTGCATTATCTTAATGATAAATTACTAGATTTCAAACAAAAATCTCTTGGCCAGCATAATAACACTGGCTGGGAGAATTATGCTGGTGGGAAACTCTTAAGCACAGTTGCACATATAGTTTAAAGAGGGCAGGAAATTATTTTACCAGTTAAAGTATGCTAAAATGAGCACATTAAAATGTATATATGATTGTTTAAAACTAATCACTCAATAGTTGTCGATTATGGATAAACTTCCTAAAAGCCCCCAAATGCTCCCAAAGTATGTTAAATAGAAATACTTACTTCGGAAACCAATTTAATCCCAGATGCTCTGTCTTGGAATATAATATTCTTTCCACCATGTCATAAAGTGGTCTCCACGGTAACTCCAAATCATCTCTTGAAAGAAGTTCCTTTTTTCTATTAAAAATACAGATAGATCAGATGGATGCATGTATGCCAAAAATATGTGTATACTACATATGCTGTACAGGATGTACAGATGTTAAATGTTGCAGTCATTTTGCATTTCCCTATTCACAACCACTCACAAATAGAGGATGACATTCAGAAGAACAATCTGATTTTTGCTGCAGCTAGAACCCCCAAAAGCACTGGTGAAAGGGAACAGTTAAAATTTGTGCCACCATTACTATAGATGAACTCCACACAATCGATGGGGCACTTAATGTTTCTAGCATTGTACAAGATATTCTGGGTTAAGAAAAAAAATGATTAAATAAAAAGATCCTATCTCTTCAAAGGTCTTATAACTTATATAAGGGAAGACAACTAGGATAAGTAAAATAACCAGACATCATATAACTTAATATGTGCTCTGAAAGAGACAGCTGTTTGGAGAGGATGAAATAAAAAATTTATAAACATATATGTTTAAACTCATGATAGGCTTCTGCAATTATTTTCCAAATTGGCAATTTGAGAGTTGGTCTGCTCATTCAAGAATACAAATAAGTGTTCCCTAAATCTTGAGGAACAAACAAAAAAAAAAAATCATGAGAGAAATCAAAGGAAACAGACTTACTTTAACAAATTAATCAAGAGACGAGCGAATCCCTGCATCATGCTGATTTCTAGTTTTGGAATTGATACCAGCTCATACAATAACTTGATAAAAAGAACATGATCTTCTTTGCTAAATTTTCTCCCATAAAGTCGAATATATCTGCAATAACAACAAAATCTATTAATAGTCCATGACACAAATATGGAGACGTATTCAAGTTCATTGCAGTATCGTTCATAATAGTCACGATGTAGAAGCTTAAGACTTATAAATACCCATCAACAAATAAATAAACACATACTATATGACATATGCATACAATGAAATACTCAGCCTTTGAAAGGAAGGAGATTTTAGTCCTGCTACAAGACAGATGAATCTTGAGGACATGATGTCAAGTGAAATAAGTCTTGATTTACTTTAAGATGTACTTAAAGTAGCCTGACTCATAGAAACAAAACGTAGGACGAAGGTTGCCAGAGGGTATGGGGAGGATGCAAATACAGAACTGACATTTAAGGGGTATAGTTTAGTCACTCAAGATGAAGTTGTAGAAATCTGTTAAATACTGCACAAAGTATAATACTGTAACTTTAAAAAATTGCATGCATTAAAAAATTTTCCCATTAAAATAATTTCCCATACAAAAAAAACTATGGCAATTTATTTCAAATGTCTTTATGCTAAGTATTTTCTAGTTACCCATTAATATACAGGGAAAAAAATCATTCTGTTCTGTAGTTGACAGATTGCCAAACAGGCCAGGAAGAATGGCGCAAGGGCTGGCGCATACGCAGGGTGCAGGGGCCCAGGTGCATGCAGGCTCTGCATGGAGGCTGCAAACACAGAACCATGGCTGGTAAGACCCTCACCTGCAACAGACCCAGAGGAGGCTGGATCCCTCCACGAGAAGCTCCAACAGGAACAAAAGGCCAGGAAAGGGATTTCAAAGGCCATCGACCATTTGGCAAACTCCCTAGCAGCGGGCTCTTACCTAGCTAGAAAGCCCCATGTGGGATACCATGGGCAAACCCTGCAATAGCCACCTTGGATAAAGGAGGTGCGCACACATGCTGCCCAAGCACGAGTGTGGCCCACATCCCCTCAAGAGGTGTGCTCTCATGCTTCCCATGGAACACTGGGGTGCTGCCGACACTCTCCGGCTGGAGAAGTCCGAGTTCTCCCATTCTCCCTTGCGTGTCATTACTCCCTCTCTTTACCTGCCCTCTTCTTCTTCCTAAAAGCCTCCAAATAAAATGCTTTTTACATTGCTCATCTTCTCTGAGATTCTTTTATCTGACGCGAGACAAAGAGACCGGTAACCCTGGGAAATGCCTGGGACTGGCCCCGTGTGCGCAGGTTTTATCCATCCCGGCCTTCCCAGGGGTCCCCAGTGGCAGAAGAAGATCAGGAGAAAGTGAACGTCTCTCTCCCCGCCCCACCCCCACCTCACATAAGCCACCCGTGGGGCCCACTGACTTCACTGCCAGGTGTGGCCCCCAAACCAAGTAACATACCAAATATTTTATAAACAAAAGGCTATGATAACTGAGCTTGCTCATCAATTTTAACAATCCAAAATACTGCTAAAAGTGAAGAATCCTGGCGGGCGGGCACTCCGGACCCCAAACCAAGCTGCTAACACCGGGGTGCATCAGATGAAGCAGGTGCAGTCTCCCCGCCTTCTCCAGATGGAAGCCCGGCGACCATCAGCTTCCGCAAACACGGCTCCCATATGTGGAGACCAGGACTATTTCTTCAAATCCGATATACAAAACCTGATTTTAAAAACCTGATTTCCTGATATACAAAAAAACGCTCCAGAATGGCTCCGCCGCCCCTGAACAGCCATGATCCCAGAGGCACACAAACCAATCTTGGAACGCAGCGGCTGCTGGCAGAAATACCTCAGGACTTAATTACTAAAATACCAGAATTCCAAAACCACGCAGCTGCTTTTGCGGCCATGTGACATCATATGCTCTTCATTATCAGCAATAGAAAACAAATAACCTAATGATGCCTTTTCAGCAGGTCTGATTGTTGGGGGATAATTCCAAATAATAACAGTGGGTTTTCTGTCAAAAATTGAATGTAATCAAAGTAAAGAGAGAGTAAAGTGAAAATCATCTGCCACACAGGCAGGGTGGGGGGCGGGAGGAGGGGTATACTGGGGTTCTTGGTGGTGGTACATGTGCACTGGTGAAGGGATGGGTGTTTGATTGTTGTATGACTGAGACTTAAACCTGAAAGCTTTGTAACTGTTCTCACGGTGATTCAATTAAAAAAATTTAATAATAAAGTCACTATGGCAGAAACCTGGAATAGACAAAATATTTTGTAGTGCTCAGAATACAGTATATGTCTTATTAGTTTGAAATAATTACTGCATTTTCAAGCAAAAGCTATGTGATCTATTTTAAGAAAAACTTGCCTACCTGAAAAAAAAATACTGCTACATTTCTGGTATATGGTTAGAACTAGTCTTTTGTTGTAAATTACATAAAAAGAGTTCCTGTGCATGCTTTTGTTAATAAACAAATATTTGCTGAAGGCAGCAATCTACCTATCGCCACAATTGCCTATAATCACAATTAGAAGTTCACAATTTTAACCATAAGAACTCTGAAGAACACAGATGGTGATGGTTTAGGATCCTGAAACAATACAGGCAGATTACATAACAAGAATATGATTTTGCAAATTAACTGATTACCAAAAATAAAGTCTTTCATCTCAAAAATGCATCTTTTTGATTTTTAATTTTGAAGAGCCAATGTAATCAAAAGAATGAACTGCCAGCAAAAACAATCTTAAAGGTTTTCTCAAAAGGTTTTCAATCATTTTGGAGCAACTAAGGACCAAAACTAATTTAACTACCCTAAATTTACTTAATAACCAAAACTTAAGTATGTTAACTTAGAATGTCCTTACTGTTTTAAAACTTAAAAAACCAAAGCTTGGGGCCGGAGCGATAGCACAGCGGGTAGGGCGTTTGCCTTGCACGCAGCCGACCCGGGTTCGATCCCGGCATCCCATGTGGTCCCCCAAGCGCCGCCAGGAGTAATTCCTGAGTGCAAAGCCAGGAGTAACCCCTAAGCATCGCTGGGTGTGACCCAAAAAGAAAAAAAAAAAAAAAAAAGAAACCAAAGCTTACTTTGAACACATGGCTTTCTCGGCAAGAGCACTTGGCAAGTACAATAATAAACCAACAGGGTGAGGAGCACTGGAAAGGAGTCCCTATGTGATCTCCACCACTTGTTCAACAACTGAGATAAAAACTAACTTCTGAGATCAGGGTGCTTGTTTTGCCTTGCAGATGAGAGACCCCTTCCTCCTTTACAAAAAACACATTTTGTTTTCCTGAAAATTCTTAGCCAACTAAAAGCCCACCCACCCGCCTTTAGACTATTATACACTTCCCAGCTCTCATCTGTTGTTTCAAGATTCAGTCCAAAGGTCCTCCAGCTTACTTGGTCTACTAGTCTTGGCGGGAAAAGAAAAAGTCCTAGAAATCTAGAGTTTAAAAAACTTCTAAGCCAATAAGCAAAAAGTGCCCCCAACTGCACTCCTGGTCACTGGCAGTCACGGATGGTCCTGGCAGCCCCGCTGGAAACCACTGCTGTCATCCAGGGACCCGATCTCCAGGAAAAGCAGGGATAGGAAGTGCTTACCTCTACCTCCGTAGCAATCACGAAATGACCTTCATTATTGGGGGGGGGGGGGCAGGGAACGGGCAATCCTCCTGGCTGGCCTTGGGGGAGGTGGGGGCAGACCAAAGCTAGCTGGTCCCCTGCAAGCCAAGTGCCTAAATTCCTCAGCCCCCTCATGTTGAAAAACACCTCCTTGTTTATGTTTTTGTTTGGAGGGTGGGGGCTCGCTGGCTGTGCAAGGGGAAGGGGGGAGGGGGGCTGTGTATTGTCTAGGGATTGAGCGTGGGCTGGCAACATGTAAGTGAAGAGCTTGAGGGATGCACTATCTCTCTAGCCCGTCAATGTTTACCTGCCTTGGACTGGTAAAGCAAATAACTAGTGAAAACAGAAACACATCTTAAACCCAGAGATGCCAGAGATTCTTTTCGCTAAGCTGCTGCCCTCAAGAACAGGCTACAAGCTTCCTGAATCTCCCCCAACTTCATGCTATGAAGGAGTAAACGCTAACATGCTACATCAACTCAAATATATAAAACAAAACTGCAAAGAACTTTTCCTTGCTTTCCATAGTTACCTCAGGCCTTGTTAGGACCCCAAGAGTCCAGGGATAACAGAAAAACTTACAGGACAGAGAATGACTGGTCACATGACTCGCCACAACCACAGTGACCCAGCTGGACACCCGCTGCTTTTCCTGCTGGAACAACCGTGCTTACACCACAGCAGAGCCCCAAACTCTGCATGAAGACACCCTCAGGGGCTGCTGACGGAGTTACAGCGCTCTGACGAAGCTACGGAGAATTTTCAAAAATCACTCTACAAGCAGCCACTACCCACCAGAAAGTGGTTCTTGTCTCTACATTTCTCAAAGCACAGCCCAGGATTTCTTTCAAAGAGCACAAAAAAGCACTAAAAGAAGAAAAACAAGTCTGTTCATGGTGACTCCTGAGCACAGTCAGGTGTGGCCCAAAGCCAAACAGAGGGACTCAGACTCACAAGTCAACACCACTACAAAGGAAATAAATTAGGCAGATTATATACACGTATCTGAAAAACAACTCGCATCCGAACGATCTCCTTCAAACCAGTAGAGCTCAGTAAGAAGACACACTCACAATGGCGAGATGACTCGGGCACTCACTACAGTCATGCAGATGACTCTAAAGTCCATTCAAGATGCTGAGCACCATTACTGACCAGTAAAGGCAAAGATGCAACAGGGTTCGACTCCACCATTATAGTGGCGAGGATGGGTAAGCTGAACAAAGCCCAGCTTGGTGAGGACGTGGAGTCACAGCTCCTGCGAGAGATCAGGGAGAACCGGTGACACGGCCCCCAAGTCAAAGACCTGTCCCTCATGACCAGGCGCTGCAGGAAATGCGCCGTGTCACCCAAGATTTCAGTCTCACCGTCACCGTGTTGGGCAAAAGAAGCTGCATTCACAAATGCTGTGTGTCACACAATTCGACACAATTCCACACTTGGCAAAGCATGGGCCAAGTGTGAAGTGGGCGAGGGGCTCGGAAGCATCACCTCTCCCAGCATCACCTACCGCACCATCCTGACGGCACTGCCACTGGCGTCCTGGCACCAGTGTGCGGACACTGCAGCCCGGAGTGGTGGGAACAAAGGCAGCCCCCGTGGAGCAGAGCGGACTGACAGGGCACGGCAGGAGTCCACTGTACACCCTGAGGGTGGGGGATGCCCTGGACATACTTCGCCCATCGATATGTCATAATTTAATTTTTAAAGATTGATTCCCGGGGCCGGAGCGATAGCACAGTGGGTAGGGCATTTGCCTTGCACGCGGCCGACCCGGGTTCGATCCCCGGCATCCCATATGGTCCCCCAAGCATCGCCAGGAGTAATTCCTGAGTGCAAAGCCAGGAGTAACCCCTGAGCATCGCTGGGTGTGACCCAAAAAGCAAAAAAAAAAAAGATTGATTCCCCACTCCCTCCGTTCAGTACCAAAGTATTCTCTAAATGTAAACACATCACATCACTTAGTCTGGAAACAGAATCCGCACTTGGCTGCGCACACAGGAGGCGAGGCACACTTTGCACACCACGACGCTCCCAGGCCCTGCCAGGGTCACTCCTCAGCAGCACCGGGTAAAGACCAAATGCCAACCACTGGGACAGGAGAGAGCGTAAGGCAGCCTCGGCTCCGGAGCACAGACCCGTGAGCACTTGCAGCCCTAAACCCAAAACCAAAGAAAGCTTATCAGGCTGATTTTTTGGGGGGGTAAATACTTAAAAATACTTTGAACGATATTTAAAGACTATCCAATTTCTTTTTCCAATTAATTTTTACATTAAATTTTGAAATAAAAGTTACTATAAGCTGTTGAAAACCTTGCTAAAACTCACGATTGAACTTTTAAATAGAGTATTTCCTGAACTATCCAGAATATACAAATGACAAGTCACCATCGTTCTCCCACAGGGTCGGATGGGCATTACACGAACAGATGGGAGTGGGGGGTGGGTGCGGAGTCAGCACTCAAATTGCTTGCCTTGCACTCAGCTGACCTGGGTTCGATCCCCCACATCCTATATGGTGTCCCCTGGACACTGCCAGGATTGATCCCAGAGTGCGGAGTCAGGAAGAAGACCTGAGTAGCGCTGAGCATGGTAAGAGATAACAGGGGTGTGGGGGGCACGGGAAGAGTGCACTGGCACAGAAGGTGCTCGCCTTGCACCGGGCTTGATCCCTGGCATCCCAGTGGTCCCTCAAGCCCACCAGGAGTGATTCTCGGAGCAGAGCCAGAAAGTCCTGAGCACAGCTGGGCGTGGGGGGAAAGATGCAGAAACAAAACAGGGACAGAGAGGAGAGAGCGACCGGGAGTGGTCCCTGAGCACCTCTGGATGTGGCCTCCAGCAGAGGCCCCCAAAGGGAAAGCAGGACTGGGGAAACAGCCCCCAGGACTACAGCACCCACTTTACACAGGGCCAGCCCGGGGTGGGTCCCAATGCAACAGGACCCCCAAACACCACAGGAACCCCCCCAAGCAGCAGGTAGAGGTGGCCAGCCCGAGTACTGCCGAGGAGCCTCCCGCAAAAGAAAAAAAAGATTAAACAAACAATTTTCATCACTTCCTCCATACAACGTGGGATTATACTAAGCACATGCTTTTCTGTCTGACGCCAACAGTGGGCTATAGGCAACATCCTAAGTTTGCTACTCACCAAATGGAATTTTAAAGCAGTGCAGAAATGGGAGTAACACAGTTTAAATAAACCAAGAATTAGAGCTGGACCAAAAACAAAAAATACTGGTTTTTCAATATGAGCGCTGCCATCAGCCAGTTATTTTTCTTCAAGGCAATCACTGGGTTTTAAGATTCTATAACTATATTTGAGCCTCCTGAATTCACAATAATACCACAAAGGGCAAACACAAGCAAAGCCTCACAGACCACACTCGCAAAGAGCGCCAGCGAGAGAGCCATCTTTTATTTATTTTTTAACTTATTCTTTTATTGAATCACCATGTGGAAAGTTACAAAGCTTTTAGGTTTAAGTCTCAGTTATACAATGCTCGAACACCCGTCCCTTCACCAGTGCACATATTCCACCACCAAGAATCACAGTAACTGGTAAATTTCACTTTACTTTCACTTTACTTTGATTACATTCAACATTTCAACAAAAAACTCACTATTATTGTTTGGAGTTTCTCCCCCCTAAAGTCGGACCTGCTGAAAAGGAAGCATTTGATAATTTGTTTTCCAATGCTAAGAATGAAGAGATATGAGGTCGAGTGGCCGCACTAGTGGCCCCATGGTTTTGGATTTCTGTATTTTAGTGTTTTAGTAACTAAGTCCAGAGAAATATCTGCCAGAAATTGCATCATTGTAAGCTTACAATGAGAGTCATCTTTTAAAAGAAGGCTGCGCCTGGGTCCTGGTGCAGAGACCCCAGCACCCCAGCGTGGTGCAGAGCCTGGGGGCTGCACTGAGTGGGACACAACACCTGATGCTGCGGAAGAGAAGCACAAGCAACCATTTACCACTGGAAACCTGACAACCGCCACCTGTCAAGCATTCACCCCTTGACAAAGAGCTGCAGCCCTCAGGGCGGCCACACTGCTCCCGGGCAGCTCACAGAGTCCAGGCCTGCAGTCCGATGGCAGGAAGGCAGCTCGCTGAGGTCTGAAGTCCACTCGCTATCCAGCTGGGAGGAAAAGAACGCAGGCCTCACAGGGCACGCCGGGCTGGCCTGGTCCCCTGGCACAGAGCTGAGGGCAGCTGGCCCTCAACAACGGCCAGGAGTGGCCCCAAACAAAAAATAATCAAACTGGGGCTGGAGCGATGGTGCTGGGATGAAGGGGCTGACCCTGGCACACTCCCTGGCACCGCATGTGATGTCCTGTGTCTTGCCGGGAGTAAGCCCTGGGCACAGCCTGGTGTTATCCAAAACCAAAACAAAAGAAAAAAATCCACCCATATTTAAAGTAAGAAAACTTTCAGGAAAAAATAAATGTTGATTAGCACCTTTCTGGAAGGCACAGCCCCTCTCTTAGAGCAAGAGACAGTACAGCTGGGAGGGCATCTGCCTCGCACACAGCCAACCTGGCTTCCGTCCCTGCTGTGAGCCCGCCAGGAGCAATCCCTGAGCAGTCAGGAATAAACCCTGAGCTCTGCCAGGTGGGCCCCACCCCTCAAAAAAAAAAAATCACAGTCCCTCTCCAAAATTAGTCGCTGGAGAAAATCATTCCGTTCAGAAATACCAAAAAGATTAACTACACACACACACACACACACACACACACACACACACACAATGCACAGAAGATAAATTTTTCTAACAGTAAAACTTGATTGCTATCATATGTGGGATTCACAGAAGAACAGTAATTGAGTCACAAACAGCCCAACGCAGGCTGAAGGCAGGCTGAAGGCAGGCTCTCCAAAACCGAGTTTACTGTGAGGGGAGATAGGATAGGGGCTGCGGGCGGGCAGTGCTGAGGGCAGGGAAGCAGAGGGTTTGACGGAAACCTTGGTCTTGGAAGACTACACACAGAATCTCGTCACTGACAATACTATAAATCAGGGTGCCTAAAAATTTTTTTGTTTTAAACTAACCCAACTGTAACATATTTTAATAGGGAGCTATTTTTAAATGTTTCTAAGCAAGTAACAACTACAATTGAAATGACTAGTATCTTGCAGCAAGGAAAATGACACTGACCAATGCAATTAATAACACCCCCCAAGTAATTTCAGACAGTAGCTATAATTCCTTCCTCTACCAAAAAAAAATCATTTTGATGTAGCTATGTCAGTTCCTGTCTTTCCTTCTCTCCCTTAGGTGTCATCAAATAGAAAACAAAACAAAAAAAAACCCAAAAACAAACCAACAAAAAAGCAGGTGGGCAGTGGGGGAGGAAATGGGGATGGTGGAGAACAAGACAAGACCAAACAAAACACCCGAGTATAGGAATAAATTACTTTGACTTTCTAGGACTAAGTTCTTCAGCATCAAACTCCGTATTAAAAATGCGGCCAGCCATGCGTTTGCACGGCCACTTTGCTGCTGAACGACCAAGATCCAGAGCCAGCTAGATTACTTCTGAACCCAGCAAGTGCTCACAGCCATGTCCCCAGACTGTGAACTAAGCTTTTGCTTTATGCTGCCCCAGTAAGGTAAATGATGAAGTTTCCCACTTAAATCTCCATGTACTTAATTACTAAAACACAGAAATCCTAAACCTAAATCCTAAATCCTAAA